>JASANA010010303.1:0-95640 GCA_030248095.1 Ptycholaimellus sp. GST1_10
GAGCTGCTGTGCGAAGTTGTCCAGCTCGGCTTCGTCCTGGGGTCCGGCGAGGCGGCCCTGTCCCAGGGCCTGCTCGTGCTGCGCCATCATCTGGTACTGCGGAGAATGTCTCGCTGCCGCCGCATTCGTAGCCGCGGCGTGCCAGGGGTCCTGCAGTCCGCCTCCATTCCCCAACTCCATACCTCCTCCTCCCATCTGTGGAGTAGGAGAAAGAGTGTTCTGAGGTGGGGGCAGAGGTTGCAGGGGACGGAGATGTTCCGCTCCGCTAATGGACGTGGCGCGGAGGCGCACGGCGAGGGCGTCCGTGTCCGCCTGGAGCTGGCGCGGAGGAGCCGGGGCTCGATGGCGGGGCGAGGCTCGAACTGGCAAGAAGGGATCTTGCTCCCATCCTGCTCCTGAGAGCCCTCGTGCTGGTCCAGTAGCGACTGGTCCGGGTTCCTGCCGCAGTGCCAGTGCTCCAGCTTGAGGCTGTTGCGCCTCCTCTTGGCCAGCCTGTTCCTCCTCCCACCGATCCTCCTGCCTGTCAATGCCTAGCTCGTGGAACGTGTCTCTGACCCCGTTGTGCCAGGTCATGAGGGTACGGACGTGGCGGGGCTCTCCGAAGAGTTGGCGTCGGAGAGTACCTCCTCTGCTTCTGGAGCGGAAGCGGAGGTAGGTTGAGGATGAGCGGGCGCGTCTCCTCCTTCCCTGTTCCAGTTCTCGTTCCTCCTCCACTGAGCGCATGGTGGCATCCAGGGCCTCGGAGCCCTCCAAGGCGCCGGCGGTGGACATGGCAGACACCATGGATGCATCGGCAGGGGCTGCGGTTGCCATAGAGGCATCCCTGGAAGGGGCTGGTGAGGGGGAAGGAGGAGCTGGATGACCAGGGGGTGCCGTGGCCATTGTTCCCGCAGGGGCCTGAAGTTCCTGTAGACCCGCTGGGAGCGTCCTTGGTAACGCGGCTCCTGTGGCAGGGCCCAGGCCGGCTGGCGGCCTCTGGGGCATGGAGGGAGCGGGGCGGGACGCCGGAGACGCGTAGGGGACGGTCTCCGGCACTGCTGGAAAGGGCGGGAAGGCTGGTTGGCCTGGAATTCCTTCGATGGCCCTGGGGGGGTCAAAGATGGGAGGGCGAAAGCCGAAGGGGGCCTGGGCAGGAAGGCCAGGCGTGTTTGCTCTTCCCCTCTGGTCCAGGCGAGAGGCGGGGGAAGAGGGGCGGCTGGGAGTCCCGGAGCGGTAGGATGGAGGCGGCGAGAAGAGATGAGGGGGAGGCAGCCAGAGGTCCGGCGGGTACTGGACTGGTGCTCCGATCTCGCCTCTCTGTGCCATCTGCCCAAACTGCCGTGGCACTACCGCCAAAGAAGTGCCCTGGAGACTGCGACTCCCTTCCTGATAGCTGATGGCCATCGGCGATCGGTATAGTTGAGGAGGGGAGCTGTGAGGGCGCATTGGGACGTTCCCGTAGACCGTCCTAGGAGGCGTTGTTAGGCCGTCACGAGGAGCTGGAGGAAGAGCAAGGTGTCCAGGTTCCCGCGGAACTAGAGCTTGTCCTCCAGCTTGCAGTCCAGGGTCTCCAGGAAGTCCAGCTGATTGAGGCGCTGGTCCGCCAGATGCCACCGTGCTGAGAGGGCGAGGAACAACTGCCCTCTCTCTCTGCTGGCGCAGAGCGATGGACTCCGGACCTTCCTCCAGTGGCAGAGGAGGGGAGGTCGGAGGGAGAGCCGGCTGCTGCTCTTCTGGGCTGCAGGGCTGTGTAACTCCTGCTCCGCGGAACAGAGAAGCCTGATCCACCTCAAAGGCCACTCTGCCAGCCTCCTGCAGCACGGCTTCCAAGGCGTCGATTCTTTCCGCCAGCTTCACCATGTGGCTGGTGACTTCGTCGTGCTCCTCGGAGCCCGGGATCAGGGAGTCCAGGTGGTCTCGCAGGTGGTACAGCTCGAACGTCACCCATGCGTACTCTTCTGACACCTCCTCATACGCCAGCACCTTATCCTGGGACTCCTGAGGAGTGGCTGAGGAGTCCTCAGTTGAATCCATGGGAGGAGCCGGGTTGCGTGGCTCTGTCCACTGAGGACCCAGTCCGGGTCCTCCTGCTGTCGCTCCTTGTTCAGGCGGACTTCCTCCTCCAGCCTGTCTTCCAGATGGAGCCTCCGCCTTCGCCTGTCCTCCTGACTGCACAGTCACCGGAGATGGTTCCCGGCTGGCTGGAGAGAGCTTGGAGGAGATCTCGTTGTAGGCGATGAGGCACTGGTTCTCCAGCCCTTTGGCCAACTCCGTGCCCAGGACCTGGGCGGCGGCCTCGCAGTAGCTGGCGATGGTGGAGGGTTCAAAGGTGCCCTGAACGACGAGCTGAACCATCAGGTTCTGCCAGGTGTAGCCCTTCCGCTGGGCGCACTGGCGACAGCAGTAGTGGGCGCCTCGGCATACTAGAGTAGCGTTGAGGCGCTCCATGCCGGCTTCGTGGTCTCCTAGGAGGCCGCCGGTTGCTTCATCCATAGTGCAGGGTGCACACAAGGGTTGCATGCACTCCCTGCATTGGACGACCAATTCACTAGGAATTGGCTTTTCGCATCTTCCGCACTTGAGCTCTTCTGCGCTCTGCATTTCCGCTCAAAGATTCGTTTCTTAGCGAAAGTGGCAGTGAGGAAGGAACGCGTGTCCCTATACACGCCTACAGCTCAGGCTCAGTCTCTCTATCCTCTCTGTAATTGGGATTGTGTGGGGGCGCTCTCTCTCTCTCTTCTCTCTCTTTTCTGTTTCTTTAGGGTTGAACTTGATTGAGACGATTCGTTAGTCCTTGAATTGTGACGATTGGCGGGTTTGATTGCTGGTTTGTGAGGAGTCAGCAATAGGAGGCTCTATTTTCTAGAACAGCACTGCTAACTAGCACTACTAAACAGCACTGTTGCGAATAATAGTGCGCAGGCGCTCCATCAGAGCCTCCTGCTCACTGGAAAAGCGGGGGTTTGGGACGGAGAAAGGAGGGGGGAGCGTAGAAGGTGCTGGCCCCGACCACACGTCCTCCGGCCGCAGACCCGGAGCCTTCCAGGCGGGGCCCCAGCGGCGCTCGCGGCTTGAGGGGCGGGGGCTGCTTCGGCTTCGCTCCCCGCGGTAGTCCTCCGACCGCTTGTTGGAAGAGGCGGCTCCACGGGCGGGGTCGAGCTTCAAGAAGGAGCCTCTTCCAAGACGCAGTGAAGATGGATGTGCTGAGCAGAGGTGCAGTGCCGATTCAAGAAGAGTGTGCTAGGAGGTGTGCAAGAAGGGGTGCAAAGAAAGGAAAGGGTTGTTTGGGTACCTTCCTCTTTCCCCGCAACGTCTCGAGGGACTTCTCCCTGGGCAAGCAATGGCGGGTGCGGGGGCTGGGAGGGCGTCTTTGAGGGGAGGCCTTGGCCGAGGCCCCGCGGGCCAAGCAAAGAGAGGCGTGCACCTCCTGGGATGCGCATGACGCTGAGGGAGGGTGGAGGGGGGAGGGGGGATTGGAGAGCGACTTTGGTGGCGACCTTGGTGGCAACGGAGATCTCCGCGTAGTGGCTGGAGCGCAACTCCGTGCCCGCGGCCACCGCCCTCTTCTTCTCCTCCTTCGGCGCTGGGGCCCTGGCCTCCTCCCTACCCTCCTCCTCCGTGGCGTCTTCCGCCTTGGCTTCAACCGCAGCCAGCTCCTGCTGCACTCGATTGACGGCCAGGTCACCGGAGGCGGAGTTGAAGCGGAAGGGAGGGAGGCCCACGAACTTCTGGTTGATGGAGGTGATGTGTTCGTAGATGTCCGCGAGGGCCTTGCGATGGCTGGCGCAGTTGTCCAGCTCCTTCAGGATGTCGAGGTGCTCCTGGGGAGTGAACTGGGTGGCGCTAAGCGTCGCGTTCTCCGCCTCCAACTGCATCAGCCGCTGCTGCTGGTCCACGGTGTTGGAGAGGACGCGGCGGAGGTGGCCCACCTCCTTCTCCAGCTGCTGGTTCCGGGCTGTCAGCTCCGAAACCTGCAAACTGAAGGGGTGGCCTTGGGGGGTCTTCATGTTCTTGTAAAGGTTGGAGAGGCGTCTTCTGGTGGACTCCAGGTCCTTGCCTAGGTCGTAGTTGAAGTCGCGGAGCCTCTCGTTCATGCCGTAGACCTCCCACATGTCCTGGACCTCCTTCTTCAAGAGCTCCTTCTCCGCCTCCGACTGACGCAGCATGTCCTGGAAGATGCCGATGATGTCCACGCAGCGGCGGCGGACCTCTTCCGCTGTCGCCAGCCTTTCCTCCACGTCCTCATTTCCTTCCACCTCCCTCTCCAGAACCCACTTAGGGAGGCTGTGGAGACGCACAGCCTCAGCCCTACAGCCGCAGAGACGGGACAGAATGCCTACCCGGACTGCGTTGGTGGCTTTGTCCAGGAGAGGGGGAGGGAAGGGCTCCCCGCCCCCCCCCTCGCCCCCCCCCCCTCCCCCCCCCCCCCCCCCCCCCCTACCCCCCCCCCCCCCCCCGGGGGGGGGGGGGGGGGGGCGCCCCCCCCCCCCCCCCCCCCCCCCCGCCCGCCCAGGGGGGGGGGGGGGGGCGGGGGCGGGGAGGACTTCTCCGGGGGGCAAGGAGGGGGGAAGGAAGGGGGAGGGGGGCGTCGACTGGGGATGAGGTTGCGCCACTCCTCTCCGCTGGCTCCTTTCTTCTCCGGCTTCTTCTCCTTCTTCCGATCCTCAGAGGCGGAAGGCTGGGGGCTGGGAGAGGGGGGAGCCAACTCTGGTGTCTTGGGAGGGGGAGAGGGGGGAGGGGGCATGGCGGCGTCGGGCTGGATGGGCTCGAGGGGGTCCGCGGGATCGTAGGCCGTAGAGTCGTCCTCCTCGTGGACAATGACCTCGGCGAGCTCGGCGTTGGGGTCCACGCCCTCGGCCTTTTCCTCCTCCTCCAGCAACTCCTCCGGCGCCTCGTCCACGATGACGAGGCGGTTGCTGTCTGCAGAGGCGTCCAGCACGTCCTCGTCTCCCGACACCGCCTCCACCCCATCCTCCAGGGCGGCCTCACCCTCCGTCTCCTTCAAGGCCGCCTCCACTACTTCCAAGGCCTTCACCATTTCTTCCGATTCCTCATCTCCTTCGTTTTGCTGCCCATACAGCCAAACGTGTAAGTCACGGAGATCAGGAGAGGCCTGAGAAAGGGGGACTTCGTTGGCAGAGGCGGAGCTGAGCGAGGACTCGGACTCGGAGCCGGGGTTGGGGGCCGGCTTCGTCCGCGTCGTCTTCTTCACCGTCTCCACCGTCTCCACCACCTCCACCTCCTCCACCGCCTCCACCGGAGCCTCCGGAGCCGTGGGCTTCTTCACCACCTTCTTCGCCTTGGTGGCCTTCTTCATGCCGGAGGACGATCGGAGGACCTTGGAGGGCTTGGAGGCGGGCGAGGTGGGACGCATGGCGCGCATGATGAACGAAGAGAAGCTTGAGATGAGCTGTGCGAGAGAGAGAGAGAGAGAGAGAGAGAGCAGTGAGAGACTGGCCACCGCAAGCCCTTTTTATGGGAGCGCGCGGGAGCTGATTAAGGGCCCTCAAACAGGGCCCGCCCAAGCTCGGGCATGTTTGTTTACAAGATAAGCTCTTGCAACTGTTGAGTTGTGGGGGCCTCTTTGAGGGATGGCCGTCCAAGCGCTGATAACAGCTGCTTGAGCCCACAGAGTAGCAGTAGCTCAAGCGCACGGGCGCTGCTATTGCTCTTCTCCTGCTCTGTAGGCAAGGGACAGGCCCGTCGACCTGTTTACCTTGCAACCCCTGGACTCAGCGCAGCCGTCGCTGTATACTGAGTTGAGGCCTGTTGCAATCAGTGCCTCCTGCAGGGGGCGTGGACAAGAGAGCGGAGGGACTCGAAGGCTAGGCTCACTGCAGCCTAGGTCAGATAAGCCTGTTTCGCTGCCAGCAGCCAAAAAGCCCATGCAGCGTCACTGCTTCCTTAGCAGTGAACAAGCTGAAGACGCAGTCCACAAACTGCAAAAGCGAAAAAACACCGAAAAGATTTTCAGATGCCGATCGCTGCTCCAGGTTCGAAAGCTGAAGCGAAGAGTACTAGCTGAGGCAGGCTGGCAAAGCATTGCCAGTCTGCAGGTGCAGGAAAGTTGAACTCGAGCGCTCAGGCCTGTCACGTCCAGAGGCTTTCGGAAGCCAAACAAGGGGAAAGGTGTGCACTCCTTTCGTCCAGGTCTGGATGCAGGCTGGTGTTGACTTTGGCGCGGAAGCTGCAGCCAATGCTGCGGTCGGTGAGGTCGATTGCAGGGGTCCTGGCTGGCAAGCCGAGAACCCGACGATCTGCTACCAAGCGCTGCGCCGACCCAACTCCCCATGGCAAGGAGGAGGGCTGGGCGTAGACTGTAGCGATGCCGCTGTGGAGGTTGGTGAGCTCGTCGCTGTCGCCGAAGCGATGGACGGTGTGCTAGTGCGTGAAGCTGGCCATGTTGTTGAGCTTAAGCATCTTGTTCACCGCCACCAAGCCTTCCGTTCTTTACTACATACCAAGATTGCTAAGAGGTTGAAAGCATGAATAACTGACTGACGAGGGCGAAAAGCAGGAGTTAAATAGGAGCAGATAAGAGCCTAGACGGCCAAAGTTCAATGTCGTCACTCTGAAGCTGCACAGCTTTGTACTCGGGGCAGTCAATTTTTGGGAGAAAAGAGTTTTACTCTTGGCTTGCCAATGATACCAAATATTTCCTCAAAAAATTGATATTTTATTATAAAAAAAATAATTATTACCAAAAACAAAATATTTGCTAGTAAAAATAAAATAATTGTTAATAAAAAGAAAAATTTAGAACCCAACAGGCTCAGCGAAAAGTTAATCATCTTACCACTACACCACAGGGGCGCATGCATTAAGCTAGGAAATAGCCTATTTTTAATGCACAAATCTGTGCAGATGAAGACCCGAGGGGAGGGGATGGGGGATGAAATGAATACCTACACCCGTTCATGGAGTAGATGCGAAGAAGGGAAGGGAAGGGAAGGGAAGGGAAGGGAAGGGAAGAAGGGAAGGGAAGGGAAGGAGTTCGTGCGGCACTTTTGTTTGCAAATTTTCAAAGCAAAGGAAGCCATATTTTGCTAATTTTCGCGAGTACCCCCCACAATTCGATGCTGTTCTTTCCAATGCTGCAAAAATCTCATCAATTGGTGCAGGCAATTTTGAGAAAAATGCTTATCAGTTTCAAGATCTGGCAATAACCCTCAAAAAATACACCTGGGTCGAAAAGAGGGGCTGGGCGCTGACACTCCGCTAAAGCTCCGTTCGCGCCAGCCCAATTATATACGCGTGATGCGATTTTGGGAGGGGTATCGGCGCCACCTGAATTCTTAAGTTATCTTGGCATATGATAGCTCTATGTACGGTTTTTGACGAGTTATTCAATATTTTTTGGGTTGCTCCATGCATGGAAAAATTTAAAAACATGAAATAATTGAAAACGTGCCGATTTTTGCTATTTTTGGCCATTTTTTGACTTTGAAACTTCATAGCTCCTCCATTTCTAAACTTTTTCTGTCGGACTTTTTTTTAAATTAAAGCTACAACAGTTCTGCTTAAAATACATTAAATAGTTTTAAAAGTTTTTAAGTAAAATATTTGAAAAAAGTGGATTGACTGATGTCAATTTTTCGCTTTCTTTCCTACCCAGGAGCCCAATGTTTTTGGAATGAATCAAGTAATTCTTCAAGACAAAGTGGACGCAAGCTAATTATGATGCAGGCAATGTCATTTGGATTGTCATTGAACAAGATCGTGCATCGCTTGAACTTTTTGAACATTTTACACTTCATAGTGGCCATAAAGTCCAAGAAGATGTCTTAATGTTATATTGTATTTATATATTTAGAAATCCTTTTTTTCTGAAAGGTGTGCATATTTAAGGATATTTAAGGAACAATTGGAACTGGTTGCATAACTTTAACTAAAGGTGGCCGCGCGAAGCGCGGCCACTGACCAATATTACTAGTATATATATATGTGTGGTTCCGGGGCCCGGCCTCCGCGGTTTTTCAACGAAATTGGCTGATTTTTTGCAGGAAGGTCCGCCTGGGTGGTATCTCCAGGCCATTTTTTGGGATTGACGTAATTTTTCGATTTTTGCCCAAAACTCAATTTTTTGATGTTTCAAACTACTAAAATTCATAAATCACTGGTTTTTCAACGAAATTGGCTGATTTTTTGCATGAAAGTCCGCCTAGGTGGTATCTCTAGCCCATTTTTTGGGCTTGACGTAATTTTTCGATTTTCGCCCAAAACTCAATTTTTTGATGTTTCAAACTACTAAAATTCATAAATCACTGGTTTTTCAATGAAATTGGCTGATTTTTTGCATGAAAGTCCGCCTAGGTGGTATCTCTAGCCCATTTTTTGCAATTTATATTGAAATTTTTTGCGCGCTTCGCGCGCACCTAGCTAGGAAATATTGAAAAAATTTTCACCCAGATTTCCCCCCCCCCGAACTAAAATCCTATATCCGGCACTGCTGTAGCTTAAGTGTTTGGCTTGGAACTTAGGCCGCGCATCTTGGCGACAGCCGAGAACACCTTGTTCGACCTCACTATTTTGTTGTCGGCATTTTGAAGGGCTCTCAAAGCTGGTTGGCGTGGAAAATAAATGAGGCCAATAAAAGTGTAGCATGCATGGCGCCATGCTGTCTAAGATAAGATCCCTCCTCTTAAGGAATTTTACCAGGGAAACCCTTTCTTCCTGACCTTGAATTTTCTGAATGCCACCCCATCTGTCTGCTTCTTTAGGAGCAGTCAGACTCACTTTTATCCCCCGCTTTATAACACCTTTTGCTTTTAAACAGAACTTGAAAAGTGAGGAGCGCATGGCGGCTATTTGCGCCTGATTGAGTTGTGGAGGGGAAGGGCATTGTTTGGCTAGGGTGTGGCGGCGGGCGGGGGCTGAGGTGTGTAAAAGTGGCTTTGGCGAGACGCGGGGTGTGCGGTGGTGGGTGTAGAGGGGTAGAGAAAATGCAGTGAGTAGGGGGCTGTTAAAATGCGGCTGGCAGGAAAGTGAGGCGTAGACGGACGGCGCCATCACTACATTAGCAGACGGCGGGCACTAACCCTGCCCCATCCACCCTAACCCTTCCACCACTCCACTCTGCCCATTTGGCAGGGAGGTGGAGGAGAGGAGGGAGGTGGAGGAGAGGAGGAAGGGAAGAATGGAGGTGCGCTGCTTCTGCAACCTGCCTGCCTGTCAGCACACTCTCTGCCGCAGTCGAGTGGGTTGTGCAAGGGCGCTGGAAGGCTGGAGCGCCGGCTGTCTGGACCTGTGGCCGGAGCCCATTGCTTGCGCCCCCGAGATTCCCCAAGGTCTCTTCACTTCCCTTTCCCATCCCGCTCGTGAATTGAGGCCTTTAGGCTGGTAATGAATAGAGTGATTGTTAGGCCCAGTGCTGGCCATCAATCGTGTGGGCAGAAGAGGGCCGGAGACGGCAGCGACCTATCTGCACTGCTGCCAGGAGGACCTCTGCAACTACCTCCGCAGTCCTCCCACCTCCGTCAAGCCCTTCCAACCTTCCTCGCGTATCACACTCTCTCCATTTTCCAGTTATTCTCAAGATTCTAATAGCTCATGAAATTAGAAGGCGACCTTTCGCCTCTGCAACATTCCCGTCTGCTAACGAGCACACATCTTCTCGCCTTGGCTTGTCTTCTTTTTCTCCTTTTTGCCTTTTCGCTTCTTGCCTGCATTCTGTGTCGTCGAATGTCAAAACAGAGGCTAAAAACTAGCCATCTGCCCACTAAATCATTGGTCGCAAACATGGCCTAGCCACTCTTTTACGTTGTGTCCTGGCTATGTCTTGTTTTTTATTTAGTGACCGTTTTGGATGACTCAAGAAAAAACCCTTTTCCATGAATCTTGTAAAAGACGCAAAAGGACCACCTGAGAAGCATCTTTTTGTCACTTTCTGAGTCAGAACTTTCTTAAAAGTGGGAAAGGCATCAGCGAAACGGAAGAAACCAGAGAACAATGCCAGAGCCCAGAACTCCACCTGCATCCCATTTGGTATTCCATCAGTTCCAGTTAGTTGCCAAACATTCATTTGCTACAGCTATCGTATCTTTAACCCCCTAGCAGGAAAAAAGAGCCTCCGTACCATGTGTCAAGAAGACAACTCCACAGTACAGTCTCCGGTGGGAAGCACCTCTAACATAGAACTAAAGTATAGGATGGAGCTAGCATTTCTAGTGGACGCCAGCTTTCATTGGGCAATACGTGGCCTTTACGCTGGCCTATTCGGGTGTGGGATTGGCGTTGAGCGCTGTGGTGGCCTTCATCGCCCATCGCCTTCGCGGCTCAGCCGACTTCCATCTATTCGTCGCCGCTTCCGCTCTTGCGGGCATTGTGGCCTCCGCCTATCGAGGTTTCCCCTTTCAGCCAGCCATTCCCAGTCTTGTGTCCACACGGCACGGAAGGACTGGCCCGGGGGGTCCTCTACGCCCGGAGCAACCTGGCTACCTTGGAGTGGCCGTTCTGCTTCTTCGTGGGCGCCGGAGGCCCCTTCACCAGCCTATCCGTCACCTTCGCCATCCACCCCCTCGTTCCCATCTCCCATCCTCAGCCTTGGCTCAGTGAGGAGGTGGCGTGAATTGGTGACAGATCCTGCAGCGCTATCTAGCATTCTGCCATCCAGTGGTGATGGATCGGCTGCTGGGACGTCGCTGGGCGCGTCTCCTCATCGCCGCCCTTCCCTTCATACTCGCCTTCATTTTCACCATCCCCTACGCCTACTTTCACCCGGCCACCGGCACTCCCCTCTTTCCCCTCTTCCCAGCCCAACTCTCTTTCCTCGCAGGCCAACGAATGCTGGGCATCTTCTGCATGCTCACTCCCAACCCCATAGCTGGCTACTGGGTGGTGGAGTCCTTCACGGTGGCCACCTCCCTTCACTACATCGCCTGCATCTACTACACCCTCCGCATTGCCATCGTCATTCGCCGTGGCACCGCCAACGGACCCAACGCCGACAAGATACGCATCACTCGCAACATCCTCTACGGTTGCTTCCTTCATCCACTTCTCCAGCCCAGCTTCATCCTCAAAGCTTCTTTCAGGCTGCTGGCTGCAGATCCTCCTACCTCTTCTGCTCAGTCTGCCGCAGCAGCTCTACTCCATCCTCACCACGGCCCCCTTCTGCCTGGCCAAGGATAACCAAATCGTCTTTTTACCATTTACACTTTTATTCGCCTATAAAGACGAGGCCAGCTTTTGTAGCTCCGGCTGACGATCGAAGTGCAGCGAATGATTCCGATTGGAAATGCCGCCGCCATGCTTCTTGTTTTGGCGCCCTATCGCAACTACATCAAGAACATCTACCGACGTTACCGAAAAGCCTCCACCTCCAGTGTCCAGCCTATCTTATCCAGTGTCCCCATTTTTGTCTCCCGAGCACCCCAGTCTCTCCCAGCCCCTTAACTTACCTCACACATCTTCTTTTCTTCTCCACACTAGTTCGCCTAAGTTTGGCGGAGTTACATTAAAATGTTTAGAGATTCAGATTCTTCAGTGGAAAGGGGGAGGGAGTCAAAAATTTGGAGGTTGTTTGCCCCCCCCTGTAGGGGGGGAGGGCGACGTCGCGGCACCCCCCTGTAGGGGGGGGAGGGCGACGTCGCCCAGCCCCCCTGTAGGGGGGGGGGGGGAGGGTGACACCCGTCGCCCAGCCCCCCTGTAGGGGGGGAGAGCAACATCCGTCGCCCTCCCCCCCTGTAGGGGGGGAGAGCATCACCTGCCGCCCAGCCCCCCTCTAGCATCACCTGTTGCTAAGTTCTCCAGATGGGCCACAGGGCATCGCAGAAACGCAAGCAGAGCTAAATCAAAAATTTTCGCACTAATCCCTCTAGTCTCAGATTGGGATCAAAAATTTTCTGCTGATCGGGGGCATTCTCAAATTGGGATTAAGATGTGGCTACTGATCCCAGGCATTCTCAAATTGGGATCAAGATGTTTTTACTGATCCCAAGCATTCTCAAACAAGACTAAAATGCTACAGCATGAGCTGCTTATGAATTGTCAATCATCAAAAAGAACTAGACAAGGTGTGACAAAATCGTGATAAATTTCGATTTAAATTATAAACCATTTTGAGTCAAAATTTTAACAGGTTCATCTACAAAATCCACTGATCATTCATAAGCAGGCGGCAATTTTGGCAAAAAGAGGACAAATATTAGTGAAAAAAAATAGAAAATATAACTAGTGAAATAAAAAAATATGTTGAAATGTAATTAAATGCTTTAAAGTGAAATAAATTTTTCAAAAATTTTGGTCATGATGAAATTATAAGTTTATGTAACAAAATAAAACAAACCAAATTGAAATTAAATTGAAATTAGCTAATCGAAGGTTAAATTTTGCTGGCATTTGCAATATGATCAATTATTTAATTTAATCTGAATCACGCTTCAATTTTGACACTTTTTGATTTTGACACTATGTAAGAGGCTAAAAAATGATCGAGTAAAGTTCACAAATAACATCATTTAAACATTAAAAAAACTGGAATAATCTAGGTGACTGGGTTCATGCCATAAATTGCCGCCTGCTTATGAATGATCAGTGGATTTTGTAGATGAACCTGTTAAAATTTTGACTCAAAATGGTTTATAATTTAAATCGAAATTTATCACGATTTTGTCACACCTTGTCTAGTTCTTTTTGATGATTGACAATTCATAAGCAGCTCATGCTGTAGCATTTTAGTCTTGTCTAGGTCTTGGCCATGTGGAAGACATATTTACTTGCCGCATGAACAAGGCTTCAAACAGTCGTTGGGAAAAATCCATCGCTTGGTATTAAGATCTAGGAATTAAGATCTGTTGCGCCCTAGGAATTAAGATCTATCGCATTGAAGCTAACCTGAGCATCAAATCATAAAAATCTGCGCAGTTTCCTATTCGCATTGAAGCTAACCTGAGCATCAGTTTATAAAAATCTGCGCAGTTTCCCTTTTTTACATATTTCAGTTAATATTTTAGTTATTTATTAAAATTCAGAGGCCGAAATCAAAATTTCAAGAATTTTGTCATCTGGAGCAGACTGTGAGCTTTCGATTGATATATATATATGTCCTAGGGTTCAACCTACCAGTCTTCCAATCAATTCGGGGACAGGAAACCATGCAAAAACTCGATCACCCATTCATAACTAGGGCGCTGTCGCGCCCTAGGATTGGGATCAAAATGCCTTTTGCAGATTTTCATAATCGCAGTGGCAACGTCAGATAGAAACTCAGGCCTTATATATTTTCAACAAAATTGAAGTTCTTATACTTACACTCAAAATCAATGGAACTGTGACAATTGCAGCTTTTTGAAATTGATTGAAATTTGACACAATGGACTTTTTATCAATGAAACGGCAACTTAAACCATAGTTAGTTTAGGGTTTTGTTCGTTCAATCTAAAAAGACATTAATTTTGCCATTAAAATAAAGGATGCCAAATTTCTTTCAATCTGATGTGTGCCGTTTCCCAAACCGGTTTTGTCCGACCCTTAGTCGGTGAGGCGGGCGGAAGGGAGGCCGGGATCAGTTGCTCTATAATGTGGCTCGCTCTTCCCCTACCAGTTCCGCTGTCTTCCTAACCCCCCTTCGGTGACAACGATGAATGTGTATCTCGCTACGTTCCTGCTGCATATCACCACATGATGCTTCAAAAAATGCAATATTCACAGTTCCCAATTATTTTACGAATCAAAATTTTTTTTCACTTTCCCCCTTGTTGGAGGTAAAATTTCAGTTCCAAAGTATTTTAAAAGCTGAAAATGTCACAGCTCTGGCACTTTTGGGAAGCTGCGACAGACACATTATAACACCTTGTGGCCCAGCTTAGCAACAGGTGATGCTAGAGGGGGCTGGGCGACAGGTGATGCTCTCCCCCCCTACAGGGGGGGAGGGCGACGGATGTTGCTCTCCCCCCCTACAGGGGGGCTGGGCGACGTCGCCCTCCCCCCCTACAGGGGGGTGCCGCGACGTCGCCCTCCCCCACTACAGGGGGGGACAATATTCCTGAAAATTTGGGTCCGCTTGATTCTAGCTCCTCTAAAAAGACGCCTCTTCTAAAAGACCTGTGAAGAAAGCAGCCTGACAAACATCTCGCATTGTTTCCGACCGATTACTTCATAGACTATTCTATCTCTTTCTTTGCTCTATTCTGTTTTCCCACCGAGGATTGTTCTGTCTTAGGCATCACCTGTCCTTTGATTTTCAAGGATTTTCTAGGGCTGTTCTCAAGGTCCTGCTATTTTCTGCGCCATATGTCAAAAGCGGTAGAAGTAGAATGTGAAAGAAAAAAGGGGCGACCGGATTCATGCAATAAACGACTTCCTCTAAATCTAGCCACATTTCATCAAGCTGCTCTCTGAAGCAGAAAATAGTCTCAAGGCTCAGTTCAAGCGCGAGAAGGCCCTAAATAGCAATGGAAGTAGCCCTGCTGCTCCTCTTGCTTTGCCCCCTGGCTGCGCTGGGTCAAGCGGAGAAGAAGAGCCTCAGTGCAATGGACCAACTCTCTTTTCTCCAACATCTTTCCAAGGAGCATCCCCTAGTTGCCCTTCCCTTCATTGCTGCTAAAGGGCTGCTTAAAGAAGCTATTGTGGGAGCTATGGAAGAAATCAATGGACCCATTGGCAGCACTCTACCGCTTCTATCCTTTCCGACCCGGTGGCATAAGACATCGTCCCAATTTTCCTCCGCAACAACTCCCGTTCCCAAAGCTCGCCTTCCATAGCAGTGAAACAAAAACATGTACCTTTTGAAGAAAAGCTCGTCAAGAGCAGGGGTAAGCTATAATCTCTCTGCACCAGGATTACATTATGCCAATGCCGATACCACACCACCGATACCTGCTTTACTTTTTTGCAGCTGCTTAAGACAGCCTTAACCCCCTAAAGAAGAGAATTATTTGTTAATTTGAGGAAGACGATGGGGAAGCCGCTGGCCGTGATGCAATGGCTTCGAGGTAAGCGGCAGTGTTTGAAAGTGCAAGATGCTCTCGGCGACGCCTATGTCAAACGACGTCGCCTGTATCAAGTTCTCGTCGGCTGATCCCCCATCCTCCTGCTCTACTCCATTTCAACACTATGCTACGCCAATGCAGTGAACATTATAGCCGCATTTTACCCGTCAACTAAAAAAGAAGTAAATAAAAAGCAGACATGGGTCTCATGAGAGTAGGGCAAAAATTGATGGCAGGGTCAGCATGCCAAAGGAAAGCCTAATGAAGTGAGGCATTGAAGCGAGCGGCCTGGGCAAAGCCGTGGCTGGAATAGGCTGGTTGAGGCGCAGAAGGAAATGATGTCAGCCTTCTGCCTCCTTCTTCTAGGGCTGCTGCCGATGGCGGCCTTGGCGACGGCAGAGAAGAAGAGTCTCAGCCCAGAGAAGAAGAGTCTTAGCGCCATCGACCAACTTCTCTACCTCCAGGCTCTTGCCGACGATCCATCGCTGGTCCCCTAACCCTAAGCCCTCTGAGTGAAAGGGCGTGGGTTAAAAGATGAGCCTGCATCTGTGCCAGGTGATGAAACGAGGCGACGACTCATCCAGGGCGGCTATGCATGAGCTCCTGATGGCACTCGGAGGCAAGCGAGGCTACCGCCCCGACTTTGACCCTTCCAGCATGCGGTGTTCAGTCCGCCTCTTTATCTCATCGGCTAACATTTGGTCTACTCTACTAGGAAGCGTGCGGTGGATGATGAAGAAGCTGAGTGAGTAGAGGTGATTATGATAGCAGAATGCAACACTTTGTCTGGGCTGGGCAGATCTTTGGAACAGAACCGTGCTTTTCCCCGATGCTTTGCTTTGAGGAATTCGAAAATATTTGGCTCTCAATCTCAAGAACAAGGTATTCTCGGCTATCGCCAAGATGCGCGGCCTTGCCTCAAGATAAAGATGGATTTTCTGGCAATAATAAAGCAGAAAATTGACAATACATGGAATTCTGTTTGTTCATTGCATGCCTACACCCGCCCATTGCATGCCTACACCCGACATTGCATGCCTACACCCGCCATTGCATGCCTACACCCGCCCATTGCATGCCTACACCCGCCATTGCATGCCTACACCCGCCATTGCATGCCTACACCCGCCATTGCATGCCTACACCCGCCATTGCATGCCTACACCCGCCATTGCATGCCTACACCCGCTCATTGCATGCCTACACCCGTCATTGCATGCCTACACCCGTCATTGCATGCCTACACCCGCCATTGCATGCCTACACCCGCCATTGCATGCCTACACCTGCCTAGACGATTGCGTCTAAGCGACTGCTTCAAGCAATTTCCCTGCGAGCGATTCTGAATGGCTCCTGCGTCGGCTCATCCCTGCAAAATCTGCTCCGCGAAGAGCGAGTCAGAATTCATCTGCTGCCACCGCTGCTCTGGCTGGCTCCACCTCGCGTGCCTCATCAAGGAGAAGGCGATCGACTGCAAACCTCGCTCTCGTCTGGCCACAGCCTTCGCACACCCCTGCGTGGAAGTCGTCTGCCCCAGCTGCCACAGCGACAGCACCCCCAAGGCCTCCGAGGAGGTGAAAGAGCTGGCGGCGTCGGTGAAAGCACTGGCTGAGCAGGTGACGAGCGTCCTCTCCACTCTCACCCCCGCCCTGCCCACAGGTCCGGCCACAAACTCCCCAAAGCCCTCCTACGCTGACATGGTCAGCAAGGCTGTCGCGAGTGGAATGAAGAATGCAGCGGAGGAGGAAGTGCGACTGCGAACGGCCATCTTCGACCACTTTCCGGTGCCAGAGGACGGCAAGTCCGACCAGGCCTGCGTCCTCAAGCTCCTGGCCTGCCTCGGTCTCGACAGCTCCATCACAGTCACCTCCTGCTCCCGCCTTGGCATCCAGAACCAGGAGAAGACGAAGCCCCTGAAGCTCAAGGTTGTCCTGGAGTCACCTGCAATGCTGCGCCACCTGCTGTCTGCCGACGTCCGGAAGCATCTGAAGGAGGAGGGCCTGGATCAATGGAGGAACGTCTACGTGAACCCATCCAGAACCCCTGAAGAACGACGCCTGCTGGCCCAGCTGCGACAACGCCGGAACGAGCTCAACGCGGACATCAACAGCGAGGACGACTACTTCTTCGTCGACTACCGCCGCCAGGTGCTGGTGAAGAAGGAAGGGGGGCGGCCGCAGTGGAGTGGTCCGGGCGACGCTGGTTGGGACAACTGGCTACAGGCCTGGCGACCCCCTCTTCGACCCGCCCAGCCCCTTAGCTCAGCCCCCGCCAATCCTCTACCCTCCTCTTCCTCCAAACCTCGCCCCTCTCTTTCCCAGCGCAAGGGAAACTAACTGCCTCCCATCTTAGTTCTATCCGGGTAGTCACCAGCAATGCACGTAGCGTAGCCAATCAAGCAAAGATAAATGAACTAAAGGCCAACATGCTTGCAAACGAGTTTGACTTATGGGCTATACAAGAAACTTTTCTCAATCCTGATTTTCCTGACAGTGTACTAACTTCGGGCACTGACTTCAGGGTGGTGCGGAAGGATCGCGGCTCGGCTGGAGGGGGTGGAGGAGTGGCGGTCCTAGTGCGAAAAAGTCTCTCCTTCTCTCTCATCCCATCGGGGACTCCCTGCGAACTGGTTTGTCTTGACATTCACCTCTCAAAAGAGGTTCTTCGACTAATTTGTTGCTATCGGCCTCCAAATGCCTCCTTAGAGCACTCCCTTTTGCTTTGCAATGAACTTCAAAAACTATGCTCTGCTTCAAAATGTTTCGTTCTTGTTGGTGACTTCAATTTTCCTCAGCTGAATGGTCTTAGAATGACAATAACGCCTTTAGACGAAGCTTCTCGCATTTTCGCAGAAACAATGCATGATTTGGGTTCCAAGCAACTCATCCATCTTTCCTCCAGAGCAGCCACTTCGAATATCCTCGACCTTGCCTTTGTTAGCTGTTCATTAATTGAAAGAACTTCTTCTGTTACCCGACTGGAACCTTTAGGCTCTAGCGATCATTACCAATTTGCTTTCTCGATTGCTGCCCTCAAGCCCTCGCCTCCTAGGTCTAAAGCCTTTCGTGCATTTAGAAAGGGCAATTATGGTGAAATTGTGAAGTACCTCTTTTCAATAGACTGGGATTGGATTTTAGCGCAGGCCTCTAGCCCAGACTGCTTCCTTGAGTCTATTTACTGGCATCTTAATCACTGCATTCGTGCTTTTATTCCTCTGTCCAGACCCTCACAGAGAATGGAATTGCTGCCAGGACATCTTCTTCGACTGCGCCGCTGCAAGCGTCGCCTCAATCGACACCTTAGGAATAGACTCCATGTTAAGCCAGCCTTTCTGTTGGTCTCAAAACGCTATCGCTCAGCCTTGCGTGCCTATTTTCATGCTAAGGAGGCTAAACTGCTCCAATCACGCTCACTGCCTGCTCTGTACAAACACATTAAGCGTCAGACTAAGAGTGCCAGCCACGAGGTTCCAGATCTTCTAGTTGAGGGCAAGATACTGACTTCTTCAGTTGAGAAAGCTGAAGCATTTTCGCGCTATTTTGCTTCTGTCTTAACGCTAGACAATGGCAAAATTCCTACTGTTTCGCCCCTCTGTTCTGAACTTCTTAGCTGTTTTGACTGTTCCCCTGAACTAATTTGTAATGTTTTGGGCAAATGTCATCCAAAGTTGAGCACAGGTTTAGACGGCTTACCAATGTTCTTTTTGAAAAAAGTTAGGTTTGCTATAGCCCTCCCACTACATATTTTGTTTAGTTGGAGCTTCACCACAGGTATTTTCCCAGCAGCTTTGAAAACTAGCCGTGTCATTCCAGTCTTTAAAAAGAAAGGTGAAAAAAGCCAGCTGAGCTCCTGCCGTCAAATCTCATTAACTAGTCAACTGTCAAAAATCATTGAAAAAATTGCTTCGCTGCAACTGCTTGACCATTGTTCAGTCAACAATCTTATCTCTGACTTTCAATTTGGTTTCCTACCCAGCCGTTCTACTACTGCTCAGTTGTTATGCTGCACAAATGACTGGTCTAAAGCATTGTCAACAAAAAAGCCTTGTTATGTTGTGTACATAGACTTCCGCAAAGCGTTTGATTCTGTTATTCACTCCAAGCTTCTGACTCAGCTCAAAGCTCATGGCATTCAAGGTTCTGCTTTATTGTGGCTTGAAAGCTACTTCTCTGACCGCCGCCAAATAGTCAACATAATAGATGCATTTTCAAAACCAGTCACCCTCTCATCCTCTGTCATTGCGGGCTCTACTCTCGGACCCCTTTGTTTCCTGCTGTTCACTATGCCTCTAGTTCATGAACTCAATAAGATCTGCCGCTGCTATGTTTATGCTGATGATTGCAAAATATACAGTCATGATGCGAATATCCTTCAAAAAGCCCTTCGCCTGGTGGAGAAATGGTGTGCAGATTGGCAATTAAGTTTGGCATCAGAGAAATGTTTTGTTCTTGCTTTTGGTTCGGCCAGTCCTCCCATTACATTAACCATTGCTGGTTTTGAGCTCCCAGTTGTTGAGAACTGTACAGATTTAGGCATTGTTATGGATTCAAAGCTGTCTTTTAAGCTTCATGTTGGCCAGATTGTTAAGAAAGCTAGGAAAGCCTGTTATGCTGTCTCACGGAGTTTTATCTCAGGCAACATGTTTCATCTAAAAGCTGCTTTTACCACGTTTATCCGCCCAATTCTAGAATCCAGCTCACCAGTGTGGAATTCCATAGGAGAGGCCGATAGCAATGAACTAGAGCGTGTGCAGCGTTATTTTACACGATTAATATACAAAAAATGCAAATTAAAACCCTGCCCCTATGAGAAGAGACTGGAGCGCTTGGACCTGCCTACTCTGAAATCACGCCGCCAAAGCCTAGATCTTTGCCTCGCCTACAAAATTTATCACAGTTTCTCGCATGGCCCAGGGCTTCTTGTGCGCAAAGACAACGCTAGAGTTTTACAACATAACCATCGCCTTCTCAAGGAGACTGCAGGTACAAAACAAAGGATGCTGCATTTCAATAACCGAGTGGTGACGGCCTGGAATGAGCTGAGTGATGCTTCCATATGTGGCTCTCTTGCTGGCTTTAAATCTGCTATTGTGCGAAATCTGTGATACAATTTACCGACACTCCCTTCGTAATGCGTCTTTGTTGATGCTTACGCTTCCTTTTTCCAATCTTTCCACTTCCCTTGCGCAACCTTCCTGCTTGCCTCTACCCTTGCTACTTGCTTATGTTGGAAAAAGCGACAAAATCAAAAATCAAATCAAAATCATATTTTTGAAACATCAAGATTTTAGGTTATTGACCATAAATCAATAAATAATAAAAATTTCAACACTTACAATAGCTTCAAAATACCACATTGACGGATTTTCATGCCTAAATTCAGCTATTTGTTTTGAAAAACCATGAATTTGTTTGTTCGAATTTTTAAAAAATCAAAATTTTAGGTTTTTGGCTATAAATTGAGAAATATGAAAAATTCCGCAGATTCCTTTCAACAGCTTCTAGATATAACCTAGACGGAACTTCATTCCAAAATTCAGCAGAATTTATCGAAAAACCATTAATTTTTGCTTGTTTATAATTTTGAAACATCAAGATGTTAGGTTTTTGGCTATAAATTGATAAATAACAAAAATTTCGTAAATTCATTTTAACAGCTTCAATATGCCACTTTAATCTGCTGCTGATCTGATTTTATTAAAATATCAGGAAGTTATATTTTTGTAATTTGAAACATCAAAATTTTAGGTTTTGAGCAAAAAACGCAAAATTACGCCAAGCGCCAAAAATCGCCTGGTGATACCACCCAGGGGGTTTATGTCGATCCATGAACACTAACACTTATTAACACTTATTAACACTATTAACACTATAACACTTTGCCATAATCATGAACACTTTCGGTTTTTTCCCATTTTCTCACTCAATTTTGAAGTTTTGACCAAATTAAGGGCACCAGAGAAAACCTGGAGTCTTGCTGGATCCTCTCGCGTTGGAATTTAAACTTTTTGTCCAGAATTGGATGAGCAATGATGATTTGAAACAAAAAAACCCCATATTAACACTTTTTCAGTGTTCACGATTTGGGACCCAAATATGAACACTTTTTTTAGTGTTCATATCTAGGTCCGAAATCGTGAACACTTTCCCAAAATTTTGAAAAAGTGTTCACGATTTGGGTCAATAAGTATGAACACTTTTTGTTTTTAATTTTCTATCAGCCTCAAGGACTCTGAAACTCAAATTTGTAACTGTTTAGCATTTGGGATGGAGCAGTGGGCAATTTTGAGGCAAATTTGACTATTTTTGACAAACTTTGTCATGATTAACTGAAATTGATGCAAAACCAGCCAAATAGCGCAAAATAAGCTCTGGCTATTTTTGGGCAATAATATAAAATTTTTACATTTGACTAATTTCAGTGTGTGTTTTGTGTGTTCCTCCATTAAATATCATACACTAAGCCTGATAATGTTCTGAATTGATCATTTTCAGGTTTTTTTTATGGATTTTTGTTACATTCATTATTAGTGTTCACGATTTCGGGACCCAAATCGTGAACACTTTTCAAAATTTGTGTTATGAGAAATTTGAGTGATCAAGAAGTTTCCTTTCTAGCCTCATTGGCCATTTTTGCTCTCGGTGAAAGTCCTCAGTGGTTGACAGTTGATTTATCGGTCTCTCTTTTTTGATAGCTTTATTCTGGCTAAATTTGCCACACATTTTTGATTTGCTATCATCTGCATGACTTTTCCTGCCTTTGCGCCTTTCTCTCTACTCGCCAATCGAAAAATTGCGACCTCATATATATATACTGCATACAAAAAACAAAAAGCATGCATACAAAGCAGAAATTGATGGAAGCGAGGAAAATGAAAGATAAAGGCACTGATTACATACTTCATTCTTTTCAGATCAGTGGCTGTCGATCCATGAACACTAACACTTTTTGAACACTATTAACATTAACACTTCAAACACTTCAAACACTTTTAACACTTAAACTCTAGTGCAATAAGAGCAATAACTTGAACACTTATTTTTTCCTGTAAAAAAATAATATGTTGTGCTAAAAAGTTAGATGTAGGATACCTGTGGCTCTTAGAACAGAAATTTTGAAAAGTGTTCACGATTTGGGTCTCGAAATCGTGAACACTAAAATAAATGTAACAAGAATCCACACTAAACGCCAAAAACCTACAACAAATCGTTTTTATAGCCGTTTTGCAAAATTTTTATCTATTCTGCATACAAAATATACATTGGAATAAGCATGAAGAACATTACCAAAACCTCAGCCACAAATTGCCTAAGCTTAGCTTGTACTACTTGTGTCATTTGAGTTAAGTTTTGCAGATCATATTGCAAATAGTGCAAAACTCAGATTTTTGGCTCAAAATTGTTCATTTCACAAGATTTTATGATAAAATGCTAAAATTTTGAGTTGTAAGATACCTGTGGCTCTTAGAACAGAAATTTTGAAAAGTGTTCACGATTTGGGTCCCGAAATCGTGAACACTAAAAATGAATGTAACAAAAATCCATAAAAAACACTGAAAATGATCAACTCAGAACATTATCAGGCTTAGTGTATGCTATTTAATGGAGGAACACACAAAACGCACACTGAAATTAGTCAAATGTAAAATTTTGAGATTATTGCCCAAAAATAGCCAGAGCTTATTTTGCCCTATTTGGCTGGTTTTGCATCAATTTCAATTAATCATGACAAATTTTGTCAAAAATAGTCAAATTTGCCTCAAAATTGCTCACTGCTCCATCCCAAATGCTAAAAAGTAACAAATTTGAGATTCAGAGTCCTTGCGGCTGATAGAAAATTAAAAACAAAAAGTGTTAATACCTACTGTCCCAAATCGTGAACACTTTTCCAAAATTTTGGGAAAGTGTTCACGATTTCGGACCTAGATATGAACACTAAAAAAAAGTGTTCACATTTGGGTCACAAATCGTGAACACTAAAAAAGTGTTAATATGGGTTTTTTTTTGTTTCAAATCATCATTGCTCATCCAATTCTGGACAAAAAGTTGAAGTTATAACGCGAGAGGATCCAGCACAAGTCCAGCTTTCCTCCGGTATGCTTGATTTGGCCTAAACTTCAAAATTGAGCGAGAAAATGGGAAAAAACCGAAAGTGTTCATGATTATGGCAAAGTGTTATAGTGTTCATAGTGTTAATAAGTGTTAATAAGTGTTAGTGTTCACGGATCGACAGTTACGGCCACCCAGGCGGATCTTCTGCCCATTTTGTTGAAAAACCGAGGAATACGGGCATGGGACACACACATATATGCGGAAAGACGGACGCAAAAACAGGGTAACTGCTTAAGCTGGCCTTGGCCGCCCGCCGCTTCGGGCAAGGCGCCAGAAATCCTCCGTCAGACAGAGTCCAGAGCTCTTGCCCTGCCCTCCGCAGCAGGCGGACTGCGGCTGCGCAAAAAATTAAAATTATGTTTCATAATTCAACAATTCAGACAATGTTTAAATTGCGAGTTACCACTGGGAATAAATTTAAGCTCACTTAAAAGAAATTCTTTTTATTCCATCAACAATTTAATAGCTATATGAAGTTTTTAACACAATAAACGCATGGAAGCACTGTAAAATGAAATAATGGAAGAAACAATGGGAAATTTTAAGAAATATGAGAAAAATTCAATACATGCATGGTGATGAACCGTCGCGGTAATGAACCATCGTGCCACGATCAATAATTAAGAGCCAGTTTACTAAGGCTTTAGAAATCGCCGGAAAAGTGAAATTTTATATTTATAATTTTTTACCGTTGATTCATGAAGAAGGCTTTTGCCAAGCCATTAGGGCAATTCTAGAGGTTTCTTCATCTGTCAGGGATCGCCTTCAGTGAAAATATTCATTATTGGTAGGTCCCAAATTAACTTCCAAGAAGTTAACTATGGACTCTGGCTGCTCACTTCTGACATTGGCCACCTTGCGAGAAAGAATGCGAGAAACCTAAACATTGAGGTAAATTCTGAAAGTAAAATTGTCTTATAACAACGGACAAAATCATGAATAATACCTAATTTTGGTGGTTTTCAAAAAAAAATTACAGACAACCGATATTTCTACAGTTTACAAAATGTTGAGAAAACGGTCAAAAAGTCACTTTTTCCAATAAAGCCAACAATTCTTTTTCAACATAAAAATGATTCTCAAAAAACAACTCTTTATCTCTAAATTCTTCAACTATAAAAGCTTCAAAATGCTGCAGTTTCAAGGATGTACAATACTTACGGGTAAATATCTTTTTATGGGTCACTGCTAGCCAAATTGTTAAGTATAATCTTAATTCTTTAAATCAGCTAGTTTTTTCACCTTGTTGATTAGAACAGCTTCCCAAGCAAACTCTCTAATTAGAGCTAAATCGAAAGTGCAGCAAAAAGGTAGGCTGCAGTAAGGCTGTGATTGCCGCAATTGAGGCAAGGCTTTCCTAATCTGCCAGCAAATCGAGCTGAGAGTGGGCCTAGCAACGCCCGGAGCTGGCAGCAGAAACTATGGCAGAGAAGTTGGAGATTGAAGATGCTCTTCAGGACATCGAATCCTGGGGCCTCTGGCATCGCGTACACACCTGCTCTATCCTTCTTTTGTCCTCAGCAGCAGTTGCTGGGCTGTCGCAGACTGTGGGTGCGAAGGGGAGCAGTGGACCAGAGCTGGGCAAGAGCTACGCCGACCATCGCCCGCCCACCATGGCATCATCCCCAGCCTACGGCATCCTTACCAGAAGGCCCTGCACCTGTCCCCATCTATTAGCACTGGTTTCCTAAAGGAATGGCCCGGAGCCGGGGTCGCAAGAGCCTGGCCAGGAAACGTCCCTGGCGCCGTCGTGTGCAGCCCACGGAGCCTGCTGTACAGGAGGCCGCCTCGCAAACCCCGCCCAGGCAATCTCTTCCCTTTGTTTCGGAGCTATTGGCTCAATAACTACTTATGGCCGGAGGATGTCCTCAATCGACTGGCATGCAAGATTCTTTGCGTAAAACTAGCGGAAAACAAGCCATAAATGAGCAGAAGCATAAGCTAGGAGCTAAGGAGAGCTCCAGAGGCTAAAATCCGACCATAAATATTGAGGGCTGCAAGGGCAGAGACAAACAAGAGAGGAGTGTGCAGGTTGCGTCTGCTGCAAAACCTTCCCTACGAGACAAGCATTCACGGGGTGGCCTTCTGGCTGGACCAGCAAAAGAAGGCCGTCTTTCGGTGCCGCGAATTCAAAAAAAGGAATGAATGGAAGAAAGAATCTTTAGCGCCGCTGCCTTCCTGGTCTGGCTCCTGCTGCTGCTGGTCTGCCTGAGCCAGATCTGGGCCACGGTGCGGGCCTATGCGGCGGACAGGGTGAGCGTGTTCCTGGAGAAGGAGACCCTGGCGGAGGCCCCGGTTGGGGGAGCCCCCTGTGAAAGATGAAAAGGGGGAAGTAGAGGATGGCTGAACAGCTGCCGGCAGTGACGCTGTGTCCGGCCCATTTCGGGACCTTGAAATCGAAGGTCGGCGGCAGCCGCAACTTCCTCGCCAACAGCAAAGGCGGCCTCTACGAGGAACTGGACACAGGGGAGCTTCTGCGCACCTGCTATGAGTATGCAGCTCCAATGACCCCAATTTTCGAACTTTCCTATGAATAGATGTCGAATACGACTGTTAAGATGAATGCTTCTTTCCCAATAGACGTGTTGGTCATTTAAATTTTTGAAGCAATTTTGTTTTTGCTGTGTTCTTTTCTGGTCAGAATTTAGCAAACTTTAATTGTTTTAACGGTCACAAAATTTTCTGTTTAAGATTAAAAGCCCAAATTTTTATGCAGAGGCGGCTTGTGAAAAGATTCAGTGGGGAATCGTGATTAAGCCATGGTTTTGGACCATTTAGTTGTGATCTCAGCCCAACAAACCCTGGCCCAAAATATGACTTAGTTGCTGAGAAATGGCCATTTTTCAAACACCTACTTCATTGACCTCTGGATGACATAAAATCAATGGCCATTACTCAGCAACTAAGCATACTTTGGGCCAGGGTTTGTTGGGCTGAGATAACAACTAAATGGTCCAAAACCATGGCCTAATCACGATTCCCAACTCGAACCTTCGATTATTGGGAAGTGGAGTACCCCTCCTACAAGGTCTCAATCCTTGGCTGACTCCTAGAACGCTCCGCCCCCAAGACTTTCACTCCCCCCTTGTCGTTACCCCCCCCCCTGGGGTTACACCCCCCCATGGGGTTACACCCCCCCCAAGAATTACACCCACCCCCCCAAGAATTACACCCCCCTCAAAGGGTATATATTGAAAAAAATTTTATTAGCTTAAAATGCTTCTCTGCACATATCTCGAAATTTAAACTCAAGGAATTTTTTTCTAAACAACTAAATACCTACCTACTTTTTTAGTTAGTCTATACCGACTTAGTCTATACCGTGTTCGTCATGCTACTAGTTCGTCATGCTACTAGTATAGCTATAGTTGCTTGACATTTTTAAAAGGCTCGCGTACAACCTAGTTAGTTCTTACTGAGTTGAGCAATTTAAAACATTAATGAAATCGGTAAGGACTTACTATGTTTAAGGACTAACTATGTTGTACGCGAGCCTGGAAAAATTTGCGCCTACTTGATACTCCTTGTAGGGGACAAGCCCCTACTCCTGGTAGGCATGCGCCCGCCATCCGGTATAGACTAACTACGTTTGTAAAAAAAGTAGGTATTTAATCATCTACATGAAAATTCCGTGAGTTTAAACTTCGAGATATGTAAAGAGAAGTATGTTAAGGCAATAAAAAATTCCTAGGGCGCGACATTCCTAGGGCGCGACAGCGCCCTAGTTATGAATGGGTGATCGAGTTTTTTGGACTTTCATGTCCCGAGTTTGAGCTCCTCGGGTATTGCTTGAAACCTAGGACATATATACATCAATCGAAAGATCTAGTTGAGATCTCAATGGGAAAAATCGTGAAATTTTGATTTTGGCCCTGGTATTATAGAAATTTTGAAAAAACGTGCAAAAAATGGCATAAAAAATGACATCTCCGAATTTGAAGTGTTCCCATTTTAGAACAAAAGCGAAATTCAAAAATCTAAGAATTACGTGTTTTGGCAAATTGTTTAAGCTTTCTAATGGTGTCATTTTTGTCATAGGTTCCCTGGAGAAATTTCCCAATCAATTCAGATTTGTGGATGACATTTTGTCGAGGTTTGTGCTCTACCCACTTTGCTTATGTTTCAATGAAGCCAAACTGCGCAGTTTTACGTGTTCCATTAATAGGTTCCCCTCCCCATCTTTAAATTGATGCTCAGGTCACTCTACATATTTCTAATGCGCTAAGGGTGGCTCAATGTAAATCATAATTTTCTTGAGGTCTTGTTCATGTGGCGAACACATAGCCTTGTTAATGTGGGAAAATTAAAAAACTGCCTTCCACATGAACAAGATATAGACAAGACTAAAATGCTACAGCATAAGAAGCTTATGAATTTGCGATCATCAAAAAGATATAGACAAGTTGTAACACAATCGTAATTTAGTTTGATTTGAATTGTGATAAATTGTAACATGTCCATTTCATTGGCATTGTCCACCTAAAAACTCCACTGTTCATTCATAAGCAGGCGGCAATTTTGGCACAACAAACATAAAAACTTTAGAAAAATTAATAAAAATGTAAATTACAAAAAAAAGTAAAAATACAATAAAATGTCATAATAAATATACATCGAAAAAAATTACCGAAAATTACAAAATTGGAACTAGAACTATTGTACAAATTGAACTATTGGAACTATTGGAACTTTAGGACGAAAATTGGAACTATTTCCAAAAATTTTTAAATAACATGCTCTGGCGACCCCCAAATGCCCTAAAACGACCCGTACGGGTGCCAGATGTTTCTTAATGAATCTGCTACAATGCAGGGTGCAGTCGTTGATACATTTTAGGCTGCACGGCTGCATGGCTCTGCAACGAGTTTTTTGAAAAAAATGACAGTTGGTACTAAAAAATTAGTACTTATTAACAAAAATTGGTACTATTTAAAAAAAATAGTACCAATTTTGTAACGCCAATATTGACCCCATTTTTTAGTACCAATATTTGACCAAAATATGGTACTATTTCAAAAAAAATAATTTTTTTTTGAAATAGTTCCACCTTTGGCATAAAATTGGTACTAGATTTTAAAGTACCAATTCCGGAAATATTAAAAATATTGCAAAATTCAAAAATGGAACTAATTCAGTGAAAAATTGGAACTAATTCGCCCCGTTTGCATTATTGCCCTAATCGCCGAAATCACGCTATCAAATGCTTCTCACACACATTCCCAGCACTGTAGCGATTGTTTGCTGAACTTGACGAATTTCTTCCCCAAAATCACATCCAACTCTTGGTGAGCTTACTTCATAACCTTTGAAAGGCTATGTTGCCAAGGCACACAGCTGTCCTCCATCATTCTCATATCCCCCTTCACTACCTGTCGCAATCTTAGCCGAAGTTTGAATGGGATCAGTGTAGAAGGCCAATCGCAGGTGGAGAAAGCAAATTTCTGGTGGAGAAGATTGATAAGTCCAATTGCAGACGTAGGGCTAGGTAAGGCTTATGCTTTCTAAACATAGCAAGAAAGGCCAATCGCAGGTGGAGAACCCAAATTTCTGGTGGAGAAGGCTGGTGGTGTACTCTGACTGTTGCGTTTTTGAATCTAACCCGAAATTTGAATGGTAGCAGTGGAGAATGCTAATTTCGGGTAGAGAAGGCAAAATTCCGGTTAAACGGTTCACTGAACTCAACCAAAACACCTGATGAGTTCAAACAAACGATGATTTCTCTATCAATTCAGCCTCTCCAGGTCTGCAAATTGGTGTCCCGGTGCAAAATTTCCCGCCGAATCAGGTGGTGTGCTCAGATTGGCGAGAAAATGTAAAGGGAATGAGGGAGAAGCTGCTAAAAATCAAGTTCAATTGATTTCTTCAACAAATTCCCTATTTTGCACCCAGAAGCTAACTAATTTCTCAATTCAGCGTTTTACAGGAATGGTCTGGCCTCCTGGATGGTCCTCCGGGAGGACCACGTACATGGTCCTCCGGGAGGACCACGTATGTGGTCCTCCAGGAGTTTTTTAAAACTTGTTACATTTTGACTGCGGGAGTGATTTGTAGGCACCCTGAGATTATGTCATAGGTCATCTGACCTCCATCTGACATCTGACTGTGATGTACATGGTCATCCAGGAGTTTGTCCACCATTTATCAGAACGACTGTGTACAGATATCATCAGAGATAAAAATGACACCCGACTGCAATTTTATTGAGTCATTACCGGACCACCCACTTGCAAAGTGGCAAAAAATCACAGTGGCTGCGCATCTTCCTACCAGCTGAAAGCACACAAATGGAACCCTGACTTGAAAAACGTTATATCTAAGACTCATCCATAGGAGCTACATCCGTGACCCCCATGTCCAAAACTACACAGAGGATCCAGTAAGCTTAGAGGCTACTCTGCGCAGCATGCTCTCTATCAAGGATCAAAGCTTGATCCAGTGACAGCGAAATTGAGAAGTCGGTGGTTGGTCGGCTGAGGAGGGCTGGTGAGAAGGATAACCAGTGATGCAGGGTGCCAAGGCTAATTGGAGGTTTTGGAAGGAGCGCGATAAATCGGGCAGTCCTAATGGGCAGGAGCTGTTAAAAAAGATGAAGATGGAGGAAAGTGAGGGCGCTGGGGTGGCTGTGGATGAGGGAGGCTAGGTAGGGGTGGAGGGGGGGGGGGGCTTCTGCTGCGAGAGAAGTGCCCTTTGGTTGTGGAGGTGCAGAGAGGGGGGTCCCTTGGATGTTCAGGGCCGAATGGGACTGGGGGAGCAGAGGGGGCAAAGTCAGGGAGCCAGAAAGCAGTCACAGGCTAGCGCCTCTCCCCTGTACACTTTTCGGGGGGAGTGCGGGGAGGCTGCGGAGGGAGCCCCTGTTTGTCTCCCAGCGCCCCTCATCCCCCATCCTCTCTATCCAGCATACACACTTGGCCCTCCTCCTCCTCCTCCTGCCCCCCTCCATCCCCTCCCTCCCCCCTCTGCCCCCTCCCCTCCCTTCAGCAGCACCTCTCCAGCCACTCTCCGCTTCCACACTCTCCACGCAGCCACTCATCAATCACTTTTCACTTTCCTACCTCCCACTCTACACTCCACCATCCACCAGCCCTCATTACATCCCCCTTTTATCTTACTACCACTTCCGTTTCACTGCTCCCTCATCTGCCTCCCCTTCGTCAGTGCACATCAAAGCTTTCCCCTATTTCCAAGTTTTCTTGCTGGTGGAAAGATTGAGGAACAAAAGGCCAAACTATATGAAAAAATCACTGACGGCGAAATACGCTTTCCTTCGCAATACTTTGTTCCTAGAAAAATACAGAGAATATTCGATACATAAAACATGAAAAAGAACCCAAATAGAATTTAGTCGAGCGTTGTTGATAAGGTCTTCTTTGGTTTCATGAGGGTGAGCGATTCTAAGATTTATGCCGAAGGGCCGAATCCGATAGAGAAACATCTCTAGCAATTTCAGGTCCACCGCTGACATCCCATGAAAGGATACCACTCGATTATTGCACCCATCGCCTTTCTAGCGAAAATGAAACATAAGTTTAGAATTCACGAAAAAAATTAAAGAAAAAACTGTGGGCCGTGGAAACCAAGCGTTTTGGAACAAATCGTATTCCAAGTTTTCCCCGTTAAAAATTTTTTTCACTGTCATTGGAGGTCGGTTGCTTTCACCGAATAATTTCTGCAAATATATAATATTTTCTTAGACTGGACACTAGATTGTTTGTGGGAGCTATCGCAGAGTTGGACATGATTCGTTAAAAAATTGGAAGCCAGCCTTTCCATCTGAGTATTTGAGGCAACGGAGGAAGGGTTTGAGGCCGGGGCTTGCTCGAAATTCTCCGCAGTCAGCCGGGCTGTTTTCTTGGTACTCATAAAGTTTTCTCACTGCACCCTTTGAGACGATTAGTACGGTTTTGGCAATCCTACAACCCCTTTTTGCAGAAAAAAGCATGATAATTTTTTGAGAACTTTTTGATTTCATGAAGATCGAACCAAACTTGGTTGCTGTCAAAAGGCAAAAGAAGATAACGTAAATTTTCCACAACCAGGAACGGCTCGTCCACCTTGAAACGGCTTTTTCACTAATAAAATTTTTATGGTAAGCGGCAAATTATCACCTCGATTAACCAATCATATTTTTCTATGAGCTTGTCATAGGCATGACGAAGACTACGCAGTTGCGACAGTTGCGTTTTTGAATCTTAGCCAAAATTTGAATGGGAGCAGTGTAGAAGGCCAATCGCAGGTGGAGAATGCCAATTTCAGGTGGAGAAGGCTGGTGGAGTACTCTGACTGTTGCTTCTTTGAATCCTAGCAGAAATTTGAATGGGAGCAGTGTAGAAGGCCAATCGCAGGTGGAGAAAGCAAATTTCTGGTGGAGAAGGTTGATAAGTCCAATTGCAGACGTAGGGCTAGGTAAGGCTTATGCTTTCTAAACATAGCAAGAAAGGCCAATCGCAGGTGGAGAACCCAAATTTCTGGTGGAGAAGGCTGGTGGTGTACTCTGACTGTTGCATTGGCAGCAAGATTTTTACCAGAAGCTCAGCATTGGCTCAGCTCAGCTCAGCATTTGCGCCACTGTCTTCTCCATCATCAAGCCCTACTTCCTCGTCAACCAGCTTCGTTCTGCACAGGTTAGTACAAAGCTCAGCATCGTAGCTACTATTCGTAGCTACTATTTTCTAAAATGGATCTTTTTTGGCTGTTATTTTGATTCGACTGTCCTTTTATCACATATGGAAAGACTAAATGGCAAAGAGAAGAAGTGTAGCAGTTAATAGTCACGCTCAATCGCAGAACATTGATCGCAGACAAATCGTTTAGATGGAGACTGGACACATGCTTCAAGAACTCGAGGACTTCTTCGTGAGCAGGCCCAGTGTAGCCATTGGCGGCACAAGTTGCAGGAGATCCAGTTGACGCTGCTGCCACCCGTGCCTGGTGGCCCATCTGCCCAGCCGCAGCAGTTGGCACTTAGTCGTAGCCGGGCAAGCTCTGGGTGGCACCTGTTAGTTTTCAGGCACTGATTTTTTATGTGCTTTTGGGATTTTTGTTCGTATCTTACCTTTTTAAGGTCCCAGTGCTGACAGGCTTCAGGTTTCCTGATGAAAGGAAGAGGTTGACTCGCCTTCTGACCTCCGTCTGGCTTGGATAACTGCATAAATGTTCTATAGCATAGAAAGGAGGGAAAATGACAGAGGAACCTGGACATGCTTGGATCCAAGCCAGAAACAGCATCGATGAGGAAGGCAGAGGCAAGCCAGGCGCAGACTGTCCCTCCCACCTGCTTCACTGGGCACCGCACTGAGACTTCCAAGACATCCTCCTTGTCCATCAGGTGCCTGAAGGATTGGGCGATGCGACGTGTCCAGTTTCCGCGGTACTGTCGGCTGTATAATTTAGAAAGGTCAATAATACAAATTTAGAGGCCAAAACGTAAAATGTACGTTTGGCTGGGCATGGAATCGTAGATGGTGACGGCAGTGCCATTGCTGACAACAGCAGCCCAGTGCTGCGGCACTACAGCCACAATCATTCCACTTCTGAAGACATAGGACGCAGAGTGTCCTGGCTGGCTGGGACAAGGAAATAAAAAAACCTTCCAAAGCACTGCGGCGCCATGACTCCATCATCTCCACGCATGCAGAGCGCTGGTGAAAGGTGGAGGCCGCCGAAGTTTCTGTTCTTCTCTCGAAGCAGAAGCATCAACTCCGTGAGCTGGCCATCGTCACACATGGAGTCGCCTAAGATAGGATGAATGAAATGCTGCACATGGTTCTCAAAGATGGAGGACTGCCTGAGTTGAAGGCAAGAGGAGTGGAGGAGGGAGTTGGGCGTGTCCGGAGGGCACGGGAGGTGCTCTGCAGGGCTTGGCTGGAAGGGTGCGAGGGAGCAGGAGGAGCAGGAGCTGGAGGTGAAGAGTAGGCGCAGACGGTCTGATCACTGGCTGAAGATGCTCCACTCGTCTCTCTTGTAGGGATCGGTAGTGGGGCTGCAGGAACAGTGCCATTCGCCTCCTCCTCCCTCGCCACTTCCGACTCCAGCGCCAGTCTTGATTTCCGTTTTCGCGGATTGTCTACAAAGCTTGCTGTTTATGCTTTTTCATTGGACCACAAATGGGCAGACCAAAAAGCTCTGGTGTTTCTTCTCGTACTGCCAGCGTGACTTCACCGTTGAAGTGCATGTACATGCTCTCCACGATAGAAACCAGTGCTTCTCGAAACTCGCCTGAAGATACTGGTATTAAAAACATCAATGTAGACCATTAAGTGAGAGAGGAACTGGAGGAGGCGAGGCCAAGATTCTTGGGGCCGGATGGACTGGCAAAGCGAATGGTTGAAGGCCACCAGGCTGGAGGAGCAGCAGCGTAGGAGAAGCGGCGACCGTTGTTGGCGAGGTTGATGAGGCTGTGAAGCCGGGTTCGCAGTCCACCACGGCGATCGTGGAGACTCAGTGTCTTCCAGCCTGCCGGCAAAGGAGGCAAGGCTGGCTTCTGGCAGCTGCAGAGAAGGTCAAGTCTTGTTAGCTTTAGTCTATCAATGTGCCAAAGGGCTTACGTGGGCAGGATGTTGGAGTTGACAGGCGGCGTTGAAAGGGGCAGAGAAAGCAGGCGCTCGCCGATTTTGGCTTCCGTGCAGACGTCGACGAACTGTTCAGTTCCTTGAAACTCGGCGTTTCCTCTGGCATCCGTCGTTCCCAGCACCCACTGAAACTCGGCTCCAAAGGCAGCCATGGATGCGGCGACTCGCTGCATGGCCCTTGAATTGCTCCAGTTTTGAAAGGCAGGGAAAGGTAAATGTGATATGCTACTTATCAACTGAAGCTAGGGCCATGCGGACAGTGCGAGTGTGACGATGACGTAGCTCTGCCTCGTGCTCTGCCTGAGCTTCTTCGTCTGACTCCGCACTCCGCGCACGTGCAGCTTCTTCATCCAGCTGTGGGGCGTTGAGACGCTTCAGAGGATCTTCAGAGGCATCAGAGCGCTAAAACCAATGGTTCAGTTAACTTTGTCCCAAAAAGATGAAAAAATCTTACATTCATAGCCCTAGAGAGGGCTGTTGGGGTGACGTCGGGGTTCGAAGTGGAGTCCATTTCTTCAGCTCAGGTTCGGACTCGTTTCTTCCCCTCTTCTTTTCTTTGCTTTTCGTTTGCTTCTTTTCGCTCGGGTGGTTGCTTCTGTAAATCGCTCTGAAGGGCCTCAGAGAAGACCTAATCTCTGGAGGCCCCTATTGCACGGCTCCCTTAAGCCTTACACAAATAGAACGCGTTGACCGAATTCCCACAGCTTATTCCTTTTGAGTTCAGGATCAAAGTGACTGAGCTTAAAATGCGAAGGGCGCTGGATGGCAGTGGATGGCTCTGGATGGCAGTGGATGGCCAGCTGGCTGAATGGAACTGCGACGACGGCTTCTCCACCCAATACAGCAGAAAATTCACTGGCAACACTTACTGTTTCAAACTTTTTTATTCGAATGATTGTCGAAAGAAAATCTATATCTTTAGTCCACAATTTTTTCTGCGGTTACACACAAACTTATGATAAGCGCAAATGATATGATATTATGATAATATTTTAGAGATGATGATTTTATAACCTTATGATAAGCGCAAATGAAACTTATGATTATGATAAATTATATTGCAATCGTTTTAAATCTGTGCAAATTTTAATCTGTGCAAATTTCATTTCCATCTTTTAATCTGCGCAATTCGAGAGTTGTAACATTGTGGTCTTGTGACTATAACATTGTGGTCGTGTGGCTTATATTCTAAACTCAAGTATTTTGGGCTTTTTTTCTAAGAAGCAAGCATACAAAAAAAGGATGACACAGTCATTTGTCTAAACAGCAGTGATTTCTTAAAGCAAGATAAAGCTGAACAGTTTCTTGGAAGGCAGGTAAGCTCATGTAGGATGCCGAGTGCCTGAGCTTCGTGAGATGACTGTTCAGCTGCTCCGCTGCCTCCGAATTCACCTGTTCAACATTGCTCTTCATATTCTAAACAAACGAGTTGGACTCCAAATTAAACATTCCGCAAGTCGGGGTTCCATTTGTGAGCTTTGAGTTGGTAGGAAGAGGCGCAGCCACTGTGATTTTTGGCATGAAAACGATCGGAAACAAAAGCCGTCTTCCGGAAGAATCTGCACTCTCTGTTCAGAGCGTACTGGTGCAGTCCGCAGCTGTGATCGCAGATGACTGCGGCAGGCGCAACAGCAAACCGCTGAATGAGGACTTCGAAAGGCGCAGCTACCGATTCTGGACTTCGGAGGATTTTATAGCCATAGCAGATGGAATGTGGACAGCTGAATGTGAGGATCCCAGGTGATAACTTCGGATGCTTGGAATAGATTTTGCGGCAGCATGAGTGGACGGCTTCTGGATTGGCGCTGTAGATGGGAAGACCCCTTTTCAGATTCCAGCTAGGAAAGAAGGCCAAAGCATCCTCCTCAGGCGGTGGATAGTCTGCCAGGGTGCGCGAAGGCACGGCAAAGGAGGCTGCTGTGATTTCATGCAGCTCCTTCAGCAGCTGGATGAATTCATCTGGGGCGGCTTCTCCACTGCCTGGTAGATGGGAAGCAGAAGCGTGGCGAGAGGCGATGCATTTCTTCTGAAGCTTTCGTTCAGCTCTTTCTCTCTCGGACTGGCCAGGTTTCGACCCCTCAGCAACTCGCGCAGAAAACTTCTTGAGCCAGCTGGGAAGTAGGAGCAGACTGGGCTGTTTCTAAAAATTGTCCGATTTCAAATTTGCTAGTTTCCCATGGCAAACAAGATACCGGGACAAATCCATGAGAAACGCTTGGGACCAGGAAGGAGGGAGATGTGGATGTGAAGTTCTTGACTCGAGAAAGCCAATGAACTGGCACAGTGCAGGGCGTTCGTGATTCAGCCCATCGCTGAATGCTTTCCATTCCCCATCCTCCCAGTCACTTGCTTTGCCGTTTGAGTACTGTAAGCCAGACTTTTTATGCCTTTCTCATACTCATGCAAATAAATTTGGCTTGGTGACCTCATAGAGTTTCTGGCGCAGCTTGCGGGAGGAGAGAAGGACGCGTTGAGAATGGCTTGAGGATGGAAGTGGATCTGAGCTTGGCGTTGATCCGACATTCTCTGGCAGTAGACGCTTTTGCAGACCAAGGCCTCATCAAATTTCTCATTTATATGCAACGTAACCAAGAGAAAAAGAAAAAATACTGATTCCATCGGCGATGACAATGGAGGGGCTTAGGCCGCAAGTAGGACAGGTGAAGGTGTTGATGGAGGTTGGGCAGATGAGGCTTCGGAAGGCCGTCCATGCTTGCTGAAGCTCCTTCAGAGTGAGGATGGCCAGTTGCTTTCCCGTTGAAAGCTTGTTGTTGGCAGCTTGAAATTTCGAATCTTTCTTATCTAACATGTCATCTTTACACAGTAAACAGTATACTGAAATGATAGGCTGAAGACACAAATATCGCTTTAAACAATCGCACACTACCACTTTAAGGATATTGATAATTAAAATGACTAAAATGAATGCTTATGTGATAGCAATTGAATAATACTGCCAAATAAAAGCATTATAGAGTCTAGTAATAAAAAAAACTCCTCGAGGACCACCATGGTGGTCCTCCAGGAGGACCATGATGATGGTCCTCCAGGAGGACCACGATGATGGTCCTCCAGGAGGACCACGATGGTGGTCCTCCTGGAGGACCACGATGGTGGTCCTCCTGGAGGACCATCCAGGGGGCCAAACCATTCCTGCAGGAGTATTCATGGTTATGGAGTGAAATCATGCAAATTGCTGGCTAGAGCAGACACAGGTAGGTTCATGGGGCGCCAGCAGTACTGGTTTTGGTGGAGAAAGACTAGCACTATTGCCGTTGCTGGTGGTCCCTAGCAGATGGTTGCTGAGATCGCCGCCAGCAGCAGCGGAGTAGGGGCTCAGGAGGCTCGCACTCACGTTGGCGTAGCAGCAGATGCCGCAGAGGAAGGGTCGTTCTCCGCTATGGCCGCGAAGGTGGATGAGAAGGGCGCGCTGAGTGGTGAGCTGCTTGGCGAGTACAACACAACAGTGCTCGGAACATGTGTCTGATAATGTTAATTCGGTGTTTGTATACGTTATCCACAAGTGTTCGAGCATTTGTGAAATTTGGTACTAAGTTAAACAAAATTGGAACTAGAACTAATTCCAAAATTTTTTTAGTACCAATTTTGTAACGCCTATTTTGGACCAATTTTTCAGTACCAATTTGTGGCCAAAATATGGTACTATTTCATTAAATTTTTAATTTTTTTACAAATAGTTCCAATTTTTGGGCCAAAAATTGGTACTAGATTTTTTAGTACCAAGTCCATAAAAATAAATTTAGTACCAGTTTTGTAATGAATTGGAACTAAGTCAACCAATTTTTTAGTACCAACTGTCATTTTTTTCAAAAAAACTCGTTGTAGAGCCATGATACCCCCCTAAAATGTATCAATGACTGCACCCTGCATTGTAGCATATTCGTTAAGAAACATCTGGCACCCGTACGGGTTGTTTTAGGGCATTTGGGGGTCGCCAGAGCATGTTATTTAAAAATTTTTGGAATTAGTTCCAATTTTTGTCCTAAAGTTCCAATAGTTCCAATAGTTCAATTTGTACAATAGTTCTAGTTCCAATTTTGTAATTGTCCCCACCAACTGTGGCCAGGTTGATGGTTTTGAGATTTTTGTTATTTAGAGGTGTTTTGGGATGTAGGAGAGTCAATAGGGGGTAGCCTTTGATCAGCACCATTAAGGCATACCAAAGTAAGCACATATTCATCTACAAAGCCTAGCAATTCCCTCTTCTGAGGCACTGGGGCTGAAGGCCTCCAGGCCGGCTAAATTGCACTAAGCTGCAGCATTTGTTGACATATTTTGGCTTGCCCACAGCCAGTCACATGCATGCCATCCTTTCAGTAAAAGCTCACAATATGTGACAAATGCTAAAAATGTGGCTTAAATTGCTAGAATTGGGCCTCAAAAACAATCAAAATGGCTATAAATGGGCTAAAATGCTGTGTACACAAGACAAATTGAGCAATAATGTGAAAATTTCCATAAATTCATATTTGATCAATAATTCATAAGACCTATGTTGTCGCGATCGATAAATCATAAAATGGTTGCTGTCGCACATCTCAAGCAATCAGCACTACAGCAAATGGCAACACAATATATCATTGAGCAATTCTAAAATTTGTGTCGATAATTTATCAATGACAATAACTAAAATCTCGAACCAAAAATATTTTTGCAATTGATATCATCACTTTAGAAAAAGCAAAGATATGTTTGAATGTGGGGAAAATGCAAAGGGGGCGGTAATTGGGCAAGGGAGAGGGGTAGAGTGTGGCGTCGTCGTCGCACAGCACTTCCTCCATCCTGACGTCTTTCTCCAGTTGTTCAATAGGTGTCAATATGTGATAATTCCTTTCATTCATCAGCCCAATCATGCCCTCCTTTCAGAATACTCTGCAAATGCAGAAGTAGCCTTCAGGAATGAAAGGACAAGAGAAATCAAGGAGTGGCGATAGTTTTGTTTTGTTGCCAAGTAAAGGTGACGATTTGTTGGAAGTGGATTATGATGAATCTTGGTGACAAATGAGTGGGGAGAGCTATATATTTGGAGGGCAATAAAAGATGTGCAATAGATTGTGGTTATGACGATAGAAATAGTGGGAGAATGATGAGCAATATGAGGTGAGCGAAGAGGGGTAGTCAATGTTGTCCAGGGTGTAGGAGAAGGAGTTGCCGCTGTCCAGCATCCTCCATTCACATTCCTCATCCAATGCGCGCTCCTCACCCATTCCAGCTTTCCCACTCCATCAATTTGCAATTTTTCCAGTCCAGCCACACCACCCCAGCCTTGTTGCATTGCCCAAATTACTTGCTCATTTATGCCAATTATCTTTTCCATTTGTGCCAAATGCTTGCAGCTGCTTGAAATTGAAGAGTAGAAGCTGATGAACGTTGATGAAGGGACGTAGGTGTTTCTTGGATTTGATGGCAGTGGTTGGGATGCACTAGGCCATGTGCACTTGACCTTGCACTCCGCATAATCTCCACGCAGCTGCAGGGAGGAAGTAGCACCAGTAGCGCTCCTGGTACTTCCTCATCCAAATGTTTCCTTTAGATTTGTCCATGTCATATGCTTCATGCATCTGTCTCGTCTTCTTCTATTTCACAGTCTTATTACTCACATTTGTCTGGACTCTGGAGTCTGGAAGTGATGATAGTTGGATGGAAATAGTTAGAGCAATAGTTAGCTTCTTCTTGTCAGGCGGCGCTGTTAGAGAGGGTGTAGGCGGGGAGGAGGACAAGGCTGGGAGTGAGCAGGGCATTGGTGCTGGAGAAGGTTGGCGATGCCGATGTAATCATTGTGGGTGCAGAAGACGGCGATGTTGCCGGGCGAGGCGGTGTTGCTGCCATTCATGCAGGCAACCAACGGCATATGTAGGTCTGGCCGCCGATTTGAATGAGGCGCTAGGAATAGCCACTGCTGGCAGTGGCTGACTGTTCCTGCTTGGAGCGCGGTGTGTTTGAAGATGGTAGTAGGAAGGAGCAGGTGAGGAGGAGAGCGATAATCGTGGGTGGGACTGGGAAGGGACCTCCTCTGCCAGATATTTTGTTTATTAGCATAATTCACATCAAACAACGAAGTGGCAATTCCGATATCGCATGTTGCTTAGGTAAATCAGATGAAACTAAAAACGAGCTAATCTTCTTGCTTCTTTTCCCGACGACTGTCTGCGCTGCGATGCCCGAACCCCTAGAGCCTGCTGGACACGTATTAGCAACTCTCACAGGCCCAATGTTGAGTGCGTGGCGAAGTTGACGAAATAAAGTCGAGTACCTTCAAACCAGAAAAATTGTAGAAGCGTTGAGGCCATGCACTGATCTTCTGTCGCTCGTTCGTTGCTTGCTTGATTAGTGTGCACAGCGATCTTGTCTCTAGATCTTTCTTCTTCGGCTCGCTCGGGGTGACTGTGCATCTGCAACCCAACTGACAGCAGACCTGTTCCTTTTGGATGGAATTATGGACTATCTTAAACGGTATTGCTTTGGTTATAGATGACCGAAACCAGTCTGCTTAGACCTGTATCTCTGATTGCGTTGAATAGTTGAGGATTGGGCTGGCGCGAGCGAGCGTTAGCGAAGTGTCAGCGCCCAGCCCCTCTTTTCAACCCAGGTGTACGTTTTCGGGGTTATTGCTAGATCTTAAAATTGATAAGGCTCCTGCTCCTCTCAGAAGGATCCAATCGTTCTGATTCTTTTGGCATTGGAGAGAGCATCATCAAATTGTCCAAAACTCGCGAGAAATCGCCCAAAACTTGCAGCAATCATTAGAAAATCACTCAAAACCATTTGTCCGAACTCCTCCTCCTCCTTCTCCTTCTCCTTCTTCTCCGCATTTATTCAATGGACGATAGTAGGTATTCATTCTCCCCCCCCCCAACCCCCTTCCCCAGGTCCCTAGGCCTCATGTATTTAGCTTTTCAGTTACACTAAGAAGTCATATGCACCAGTGGTGTAGTGGTGCAAGCGATTAGACTGCTGAATGAATCTAGGAGGATCGAATCCTTCTCATGGATTCACTTTAATTTTTGTGTATTTCAAGTTGAGAAAATTACTGGTACCCTCGGCAGGCCTAAATAAAAGCTCTTTTCTCCCAAATATCGATTGCCAAGAACCCAAGAACCAAAAAAAATCCCCAAAAATTTTGTAACCCAAGAAAAATTCCCAAAAAAATTTTAATTCGCCAATATATTTGCATTGTACTTTTTATTTTCAAATGTTTTCTTTTTGTTATTTTTATTAAAAAAAGTTTATTTAAATAAGTTTTGTTTACTTTTTAATTCATTTATCCAATAAAATCGTTACTAAAAAAATAACCAAAAATATAAAATTTGTATTTATACGTTATTGGGCTGGCGCGAACGAAGCGTTAGCAAAGTGTCAGCGCCCAGCCCCTCTTTTCGACCCAGGTGTATGTTTTTGGGGTTATTGCTAGATCTCAATTTTGATAAGGCTGCCGTTCGTCACAGAAAGCTCCATTAGTTTCGATTCTTTTTGCATTGGAAAGAGAAACATTGAATTGACTATAGTTTATCTTTTGACTTTTGCATAAAATAATTTATTTTCCCATGAAAAATGCAAAAACCATTTGTCCGAACTCCTCCTCCTCCTCCTCCTCCTTCTCCTCCTCCGCATCTATTCAATGGACGATAGTAGGTATTCATTTATCCCCCCTTCCCCCTTTCCCGGGTCCCTGGGCCTTATGTAGGAATTCATTGATAACTCTTAAGTTAAAGAGCCGTTATATGTGCATCAGTGGTGTAGTGGTGTAAGCGATTGGTCTGCTATATGAAACTGGCAGGTTCGAAACCCTCTCAGGCATAAGTTTTTCTTTTTGTGTGTTTAAAATTGAGAAAACAACTGGTACCATCGGAAGGCCCAAAGTAAAGCTTTTTTCTCCCAAAAATCGATTGCCTTTTAGTTAGTCATTACATTTGCATTGTATTTTTCGTTTTTGTAAATTTTTGTTATAATTTTCTAAACAAGTTTATTTTTGACTGCGGAGCGGCCCGAAGGGCCGCTCCGCGGTCTATAGAGGTTACTAAACTTTTGTCCTCATATATGTGTATGTATGTATGGGTATCTGGAAATGCTGTCCACGGGCGAATTCTCAACGGATTTTGACAAACTTTTTTTTTCCTGAAAGGTAATGCTATTTTAGGAAGATCTGGAGGGGTGGAACCGGTTTCCGAGTATTTGAAACATTACTTTTATGGGTAGAAATGTTGAAAAATTGGGTATGCTGTAAAAGGCTCAATTCTCAACGGATTTTGACAAACTTTTTTTTCCTGAAAGGTAATTAAATTGTAGGAAGATCTGGAGTGGTGGAACAAGTCCCGGAGCATTTGAAACATAACTTTTTTGGGTAGAAAGGTTGAAAAATGGGGTATGTTGAGAAATGACGAATTCTCAACGGATTTGGACAAACTTATTTTTTGCTTAAAGGTAATAAAATTTTAGGAAGATCTGGAGGGGTGGAACAGGTACCGGAGCATTTGAAACATTATTTTTTTGGGTAGATCGTTTGAAAAATGGGGCATGTTGAGAGCTCCGCGGTCACCTATTGCGCTCTGCGCCATATACTTGTTTACTTACTATTTTTATTTTATCTAATAAAAAAATTAACAAATAAATATATAACCAAAAATTTAAAAATTTATATTTATATGTGTTATACTCTATTAAAAGTGGAAGAAATATCTGGTACCATTGGCAACCATTGCTGCGTCATTTGTATTTTGTTTTTGGCGCGCATGGAAAGAGACTGCACATGCGCGCCAAAAACAAAATGCAACTGTCCAAGCAGCAGATTCCACTAGTAGTAGATGTATTTCCCTGACTTTTTGCTCGAGGCAATTACAAAATTTGAGAAAAGAGACCCACTTTTGGCTTGCCAATGGTACCAGATATAAGTTCTATTGAGACGTCGTATGACATTGCGCAATTCTCCACATTGGTAACCTCTTAGTTTCATAGTGGCGACGAGTATCGTGAAGTTCAGTCGTAGATCTTCCCATTCAGTGCAGATTCTGCAGAACCAAAGTGTCTGGCTGAAGAACGTGTTCAGACCCAGTTGTAGCGGCTGGTTGCTATGCTTGTCTGGAAGACTGATGACCTCGAACCTGAAGCTTCTTCTTTTGTCATAAACACGTCTTCCCCTTCCTTCTGCATCTATTTCTAGGTCCAGAAAATGGATTGACCCGTTGTTGACCTTGTCGAAGTTGAGTGGGAGTGAGGCTGGGTAGATCTCCTTTGCTGCTGTTTCCAGTAAAGCTCCTTTGAAGCAGAGGATGTCATCGATGTATCGCCTTGTTCCATGGAGTCTCCTGGCTGTTCCTATATTCGCCTGTTGTGTCAAGAAATTGTATTCCAGTTTAGACAAGACCAGATCGGCAATCAATGGACTGCAACTCGTGCCCATACTTACTCCCAAAATCTGTCTGAAAACCAGTCCGGAGTATTCGACATAGGCTTCCTTCACCACGAGTCTTGTCATCTCTCGAACCTCTGCCTTGCTGTAACTGGCTGCCGCCCGTTCTTCGGAGTTGTGCATGTAAGCCAATTTCGCCTTCGAAATGTACTTCGATCGTCTAAAAACTATTTCTAGGATTTCAAACAGGGCCTTCAGTATTAGTTCATGCTCAAGTGCAGTGAAAAGTGTACTGAAATCGGCCGTTACCATTGACTCGTTCGGTTTGCATTTTCCTGTGCGTAGCTGGTGGATTATCATGTTGCTGTTCTTTATACTCCACCAGACGTCCAACCCTCTTCTCTCACTCACGCTTTTGCAGTATCTTTCCCAGTTCGATTTCACGCAGGTGTAGATGCTTGTGAGCTTTAAGCCGAGGCTTCGTAACGAACTCTTCTTTGCACCTGCGATGAATCTGGCCCCTATTGGGTTCTTGTGGAATTTCGGTGACATCCATATCACTGGTATTGTGCGCTGCTCTGGTTCCATCTCCCCTAGCCCTGTCCTAAGAAGTATGTCTTCATGCTCTTGTAGAAGGTCTTCTCTGGATTTTTCACGCAGTGGTTGGTAGGTTCTGTTTCCCGTGAACCATATGTCTCCCGTCGTTGAGAGCTCTACCCCCATTTCTTCATTCATGCGAATCAGATAGAACTTCTTGCAACATATGGCTATGTTGTTGGCTGCTTTGTCGACTGGAGTGACGATGAATTCCTCGTGTAGCTTCTTCAGGGCCTTCATGAAGTCTTTTCCTGTGTCTAGTTGTGTTCTTGGAGCGGTGGTTTCGATGGACTTCCTCAGTCTGTTGTAGCTGCTTCCCAGCTTGTTCATCAACACTGAATATGCTGTTCTCGCCTCGTCATCTGTCAGTTTTCTCTCCCCTGCGAGCCATCCAATCCAGGAGAATATGGCTTCTGCCCCGCTTCTTCGAGCTTCATCTAGACCTCCTCCATTGTGTGGTCTAAATTTCAGTCCTTTTTCGAATAGTTTTCTCAGATTGGCATCGATCCAGCTCAGGTCCCCTGTCAGTATGTGGCCTCGTTCATTCTTCAGCTCTTCCTCGTGTTGGTCGCATTTACAGGGTCTGTTCAGAATTTTCTTCATTTCGTCCTCATCCAGGTTCTTCAGGAATTTGGAGTAGTTCAGTGCCACCGACCCTAGTTGCTTTGGAAGTGAATTGGTGAACCTGGTATCTATTAGTATGCTATTATCGATACCCAGTCTAGTTTTACATCGAGATACGATCCTAGCTGCACTCAAAGCTACACTCCATTCATTGCAGTACTCCTCTTTGATAGAAATGCCGGGAAGAAGTTTTTTCTTACGAATTTGGAACAGCCTCATTCGTGAAGTGGCGTAGCTGGTCACTAGCTGGTACAGGCTGAAGCTCAATTCATCCGCTTTATCGCGTAGGTGTCGGATGAGACGCTTCAGCTCGATGTTCTTCATCCCTTCTAGTGTCCTGTACAGCTCCTTCCTCCTAAATTCCAGTTCCAGTAGTTGTATTACAGTCCGCTCCATATCCTCATCTGTTGAGAGCATGTTCTCTTCACCTTTGCGTTGACCTCGTTTCTTGCAGTCGCCTCTCGTCGTTGCTCTTTCTGGTCTCGTATGGAACCATGGACAGTTCCTCCTATCGACTGGATCTGTGGTTGTGCCGATAGTCCCGTACCCTGTGATGTTGGTGTTCAGCCCCCACGGCCACACTGTGTTCAGTCCTAGTATCCATTGTTGTTCCCTTTCTTCAACAGCTTGACTATTGACAAGTATTTCAGCATCGGTGACTATATCGAGGATTTTTGTTGCAGGTTGAACCGTTCGACCATGCGCAGTTGTGAAGTGCTTGTAGACAATGGTGTCCATGTCACCCTTGTTGATGTTCCTCCTGTGTTCCCTCATCCTGTCCTTCGCTCTCTGCGTTGTCAGTCCCACGTAGGTCATATCGCACCCTGCCACTGGACACTCTAGGGCGTAGATGATGTTACGACTGTCGCAGCCCGCTCCTAGTGCAGTGTTGCAGCGTATTTTCTTCCAACTGTTGCTCTGCTCGATCCAGCGTTGATTGTAGGCCCACGTCTCGCATGTTCCGCACCTGGAGCATTTTCTGGCAACTAGTAAGTCCTCACTTGCATTCCCCTCGCACAATGTGCCATCTAAATTGTAGAGACTGTCTGCTTTCACCTGTCTGGCTGACGGTGGCGGTGGTGGTGGTTGCGTGGCTGTATTTTGTCCTGGAACTCTTCTCGCATCAGCTCTTGGCTCTCCGACTGTACTTCTCCGTCGTCAGAGTCGTCCCTGCCACCTGTTTTCTGGTTCTACCGGCCCTGAGACATCTTGCAACCCCCGGGCCAGCTGGTGAGGTTGAGTAAGGGTTCCCGTGGCAGATGATTGAGCCCGTAGGCTCTTCTGATATGGGGAAAGGCAATGAAATATTTTTTGTATTCATGATGGGTTTGTGGTGTTTTATGTCGCCCACACCACGGGCATGTCGCGATATCTATATAGGTTGATAACTATACCCAGGGATATTACTAACCCCTGGTTATAAAGACACTCATTCCGATCAGTTTAGTAGGTGTTACCTCATAGAACAATTGGGTAACTCTGTTATGGCTGTTCGTTGTCGCTGATGGGTTTGTTACGCCGACTGCCTGCGTCCTCTCCATCATTCTTTTAAAGTTTGACTCGCCGACGCAACAGATCTGTGGTCAGGAAAATTAGGTATATAGCCACTAATGTGGCCTTTCAATCGATGTACAGTTTAAAAATAACTTTAATAAATGGTTTGAAATAGATGCTTATTGAGAATTTTGAAATAATTTCATCCACTTTAAAAGCAGTCTATCGGGATACAATGTTTCATGGTGTCCAGAGAAGAATCCGTCGGTGTCAGAATAGTGAATGGGTCGGAGCAGTAGGTGAAAAGATGAATTGCACAAGGCCGATCAATGGAATGGCGCAAGCGCCATGGGCCATACAGCGCTTGCCTAGGCCCCACACCGTACGGCTCTCGCCTGGGTGTGTCCAGAGAAAGGATTGGTGCAGTTGCAGGTATTCATCTTCATGCACTTTCCGGCTCTCGCCTAAGTGCAGCATCGTACGGCTCTCGCCTGGATGCGTGTACTGAAAGAGGACGGACAAACACAGAAAAAGGAAAGGCTAAGCTGTCGAAGAAAGCACCGTTTGGAGGTAAAGTTGGCAGTGTAGGGTAGTCGTGGTTTGCGCCAGGCCGCTGATGACTGGAAAGGCTTCTCAAGCATCCCTGTCCTCCTACAGAGACTTTTTGTATGTCCGCAGCCCAGCCCCATTCGAATTCATAGCTCACAGGCTCGCCGGATATAGACTTTGGAAGGGTGGGGAGGGCTGCCGGAAGGTAGGTGTAGAGGCGGCAGACAGCAGAGGTTTTCGCGGTGAGACTGGAGATGACAATATTGGTTGATACGATGGGAGCAAAAGAGCCGCCGCAGCTGGGGAAGCCGTATTGGTTCGATTCTGGGAGCAGAAGCTGAAGTTGCAGTTTGCTGCTGTTCATAGAGTCAGTGACTTGGCAGTTGAGCTGGGGCTAGCTGCCCATGCCGATTGTTGGCGCAGGCACTGCTCATCTTCACGCCCAGTTTGCAGGTGCCCAGATCTATGCCTCCCTTCAGACATGCCATGTCTATGGTGTCTGCCCGCGCTCTCTCTGCCACTCATTCAGCACACTCTCCTCCACCCTTTTCAGCCTCTTTCTTTGACTGGTACCATTGTCCAAATTTAAAAACGCCCAGTCAAATTCATGCCAATTTCCGATATGTTCTTGGCAGCAAAACGAGCATCGGCGAGGCTAAGCCGTCAGTGCCTGGAAGTGACGGAGTGTAGTTAGGACAGGTTGAACAGGTGAGAGATTGATCAGGTATGAGGTGATGGAAGTGGGGCGAGCGGAGGTCTCTCCGGTGAGGGATGCTGGTCGTAGCGGGGCATTCATAGGCACAGATGGTGGGAAGGAGGGCGGTTGCTCCGCCAACCTATTCCCGACCTTCAGAGCGGTAAAGGTTGAAGGGCATTGGTGAGCGCTGCGAGCACTGCCGGCAGTGGCGTTGCCTTTGGAGGGGCAATGACTGGGGGAGGGTTTGATGGGCGAAACGAGTGTGGACATTTGAGCAGTTGGCGTGGGAGGAGTTGAGTTGGGTTACTTCCTTGGAGATGTGCAGGGAGTGGGTGGCGAAGTCCCAGGCCAAGCGGAGGCTGAATAGGATGACAAGGTCCTTGAAGCCGCGCAGCTTGCCGGAGACGCAGAGGACGTTGTGCTCGCAGGCCTCCATCCAGCTGGCGGTTGAGGAAGGCCACGAACTGGTTCAGCTCTGGCCAGGATGGCGTCTGCACCCCCATGGGGAGAATAATAAGCATTAGCCTTCCAAAAAGTAAAAAATGATGAGTATTATTTCGAAGCTGGTGCACACAGCTGAAGGAGGCTTTTCTAACATGAAGCCTGCCCTAAAGAGGGCTGCCAATTGAGAGCATAAGGTGGTCAGAGCCCTTCAGCACCATGGGCCGATTGGACCAATAGGAGCTTCCGCCCTGGGGAGGCAGAGAGCTCCGAGTCCCCCAGAGACTCGTATTTTGCTCATTGAAGACGAAGAGACGGCTGTTGCCAAATTGTGCCAGCTTCCGTATAGAGGCTGCAGTTGATCAGGCTGCTGTCCAATGCAAAGCTGAGCAAGGCGGAGAGACAATAGAGGCAATCTTGAGGGTGCTACGTCTCTCGCGGACCTAAGGGTAGAACTGGATGGCCAAGGCCAGCTCCAGAGCGATGATGAAATCAACGAACTGCATTCCAATGAAGGAAAACAGCTGTCAATGTGAACGATAGAATGAGGGGGTGTTTGAGCAATATGAGTGATTGAGAAGGTGACGATGAGAGCATGTTTGGCCACAGAGAAGGCGATGTAGCAGCGGAAGCTGAAGAACAGCCGCCTCACCATGCTTGGGAAACACCAACTGTGGCCAGGTTGATGGTTTTGAGATTTTTGTTATTTAGAGGTGTTTTGGGATGTAGGAGAGTCAATAGGGGGTAGCCTTTGATCAGCACCATTAAGGCATACCAAAGTAAGCACATATTCATCTACAAAGCCTAGCAATTCCCTCTTCTGAGGCACTGGGGCTGAAGGCCTCCAGGCCGGCTAAATTGCACTAAGCTGCAGCATTTGTTGACATATTTTGGCTTGCCCACAGCCAGTCACATACATAATTTTTCTACTTTTTCCCTTTAAATTTCAAGCAAAATTGGCAAATTGAGGGCTCAATATTCGCAGTGTATCGGCCAAGACAGAGAATACGCGACTTTTGGCTGACACCTAGTTTCCCCCCCATGGGATTTCCCCCCCCCCCAAGAGGTTTCCCCCCCCCCCCCATGAAAGTTTCCCCCCCTAATCAAAGTTTCCCCCCCCAAGATTTTACCTATACCCACACACCCTGCGCTAATGCAGCCCATAGTTGAGTTCAGCTTTAAGGCTTTGCAAGCAAAGCCTACGCAGTTGCTGGTCTACTTTGCATTCAGCTTTAAGGCTTCGCAAGCGAAGCCTACGCAGTTGCCACGATGCTTGTGCTTTTGACTAAGCCTAAGCCTTTAATAGATTCAGTATTCAGTTTGTGTATACAGTTGAAAATAGGTGAAATTGTGTCTTGGGGGGGGGGGAAACTAGTCGTCAAAACTCTTGGATGGGGGGAAACTAGTCGTCGATTTCGACGCCTAGTTTCCCCCCCCCCCCCCAAGACACAATTTCACCTATTTTGAACTAGTTTCACCAAATTTAGCGCAAGGTGTGTGTGGTAGGTAAAATCTTGAGGGGGGGAAAACTTCATGGGGGGGGGGGGGAACTGTCATGGGGGGGGGGGGGTCCCCCCCCCCTTGGTTGGCCGGTAACCCTCCATGGGGGGGGAAACGTTGATTAGGGGGGGAAACTAGGCGTCAGCCCGACTTTTCTACAGTGCAGCTGGTTAAAGCACAGATTGGATGAGGGGTGAAAATTTTGAAAAAATATTGATGCAGAGCGCAGCGCAGCGCAGCGCAGCGCAGCGCATCTCCCAGCCCTGCTGGCGCGTGTGGACAACTGCTTTGCTGGGAGTTTCTGAGCTTATCCGCTATCTTCTCACCGAGTGCCAGTTTCCTTTTGTCCTGACCGGACAATTCTCACAAGACAATTTGGAGGTCCTTCTTTGATTTCCAACTTTCTGAAGCAGAATAGAAATTCTGATTGAAAGGCGTACTTTGGGAAAGTTCGGCAAGCGGGAGGAGAGCGACAGAATCCGATGGTGGGCCAGGCTTTGGAGGCCGTGAGCCTGCTGGCGATCGGAAGCGAGAACAAGGAGGCGCTTCGAGGAGCCAACGTGAGCCTGGCCACGGCAGACGGGGCCTGGCTGAGCGGGCAGCGGGCGCTCATCCAATGGCTGGAGGCTGCGCCCTTGCGTCGGCGAGCCAGGGCTGGCGGCGCTGGGCCGAGCTCTTGCTCTACACCTGCCCTCTTCCACAGCCACTACGCCCACCTTCTGCGTTCTACCACCGACCGAGAGCAACTCACAGCCAAAGAGGCGCTTCATTTCACCCATCTCATTTCACCCCTTTTCAGTTAGAAGAAGAGCTCATGGTGCTGCCCCCATTCGCTCTCTTGCAGCTGCTATCCTCTCAATGCCGTCCTCCTCTAGTGACGTAGAGCGCCTCCTCAGTTCCATGGGCACTATGCTTAATCACAAATGCAACCCCCTCTCCTACAATCAGGTGGTGAGTGAGGTGCTGATCCACTGCAATGCCCAGTTTCTCAAGGACCGCAATTTCTAGCCTTATTCTCAGCTGCATTATGTTTCAATTTGACTGCTTTGTTCTCAGGAGGTATTGTTGTTGTTTTCCAGCCTTCTTTTATGCTTTACAGCAGTTACCGAACATCAAAAAGGTCTCAAAACTGGTCAAAACACAGCTGCAGAACATTTTGATCCCACATGGAAAAAATGTTAAAAATGGAAATGGGAAATCGTCTTTTGCCCAAGTCCCAAATGGAACACATAGAAATGATAAATCACTTGGAGACCCGCCACTTGGAATTTTCCATTTCCCATTTGGATTCCATTTGGCCAGCATTGCACCCATCAGCCAAGGCCAAAGCCAGTCCCTTCCTTTCCTGCTGGAAGACTTCCGCCTAAAGCTTCCGCTTCTCCTACAGCAAAGTCTCAGCACCATTGCTCATGATACAAGCCTTAAGGTTTCTCCAACATAATTTTTCATCTTAGTACAGATTCGATTGTGATTGTGCAGGAGGAGAGTAAGCGGCAGTTGGGCGAGAAGATTCAGAGGCAATGCCTAGCGATATTGGCTTCTCCGACGGCGCTGGGAGCCCTGGTGGAGGGGTTGAGTGAGGGCCTTTGGCTGCCCCTCTGGTCGGCTGTCGGTCGCTCCCGTGGCAAGAGTCTCGCTGCCCGCAAGTCCTCTGCCACAGCCCATGCCCAACTATCCACAATCCACCAGCGCGGGATCATGCTCAATGCCTCCTCCAACCTCCGCCAACTCCTCACCTCCCACGGCTGCTACCAGCTATCCCAGGACCAGCACCTCTACCTGCTCACGCACCTCCTCATCCGCACCAAACTCGCCGCCATTCGAGGCCTTGTGGAGGAGGCAGAGGAAGAACTCACCCACATCCAAGCCCAGTCAAAACCCCAAGTAGTGGCCTACTGCCTGGGTTTTTGCTTTCCTCCTTCATGCTCATTTCAAAACTAACGCAGTTCTAAACTTTCAGGCTATGCTCTGGCTTTTGCCATGAGTGGAGTTCGCTGTTTTGGAGCCTCAAATGCAGCCTGGGCCGGAGTCGGAGAGGTGGTGAAGCTGGTGAGCCAAAGCGACCCAGCAGCCTCAAGTCTCCCAGCTGAGGTGGCCGACTACTTTGCCAGCCGGAGCGGCGGCGCCAACCTTCTCATCCCCACCCAGCCCATCTTCTCCCTCTTCCGGGACGTCGACAACGCTCTCGTCACCTCACCCCACGGGGAACTCCACGACTCCGAGCTCTGGGCTGCTCTCCAGAACAAGCTCAGCACTGATCTGCCCTCCCTCATGGCACCCACTGCTTCTCCGCCTACTACTCAGGTCCCTGCTTTCCTCTCAATTTCCTTTCTTGTTAAGTTTACTGGCACCCATTTTTGAGGCCTGCAAACCGACCAGTCGGGCAGTGGTTCGCTGCTTCCGTCGCATCTTCATGAAAGGCTATGTGCGCATGCTGAATGACACCCTTGCCCAGAGCGCCGGCCAGCCAGGCCAAGGAGGCGACTGTCGATGGAGGCGACTGTCGTCTGGAGGCGACTGTCGGCATTGGAGGTGACTGTCGGTTTGGAGGCGACTGTCGGCTTGGAGGCGACTGTCGGCGGAGGAAGCCGGGAGCGGGCGGAAGGCCTTCCTGTCGGCTGTTGAGGCGGCGCTCAACGGTGATCCAACCACCTATTGATCAAAGTGCCTACTAAGAAATGCCTCACCCACCCATCCACCTAGCGCTGTGTTCCTTTTCTTTTCTCGATTCAGTGCACCTTGTCAGTGCAACTGTGATTCCCACTTTGTGGTTGATAAAAGAAAAGAAAAGAAAAGAAGAAACCCCTCCGCCAAGATTTAAATCCCTCTCTCACTACCGATTCCGAAGGAACATCATCCATGTTTTAGTTTCTAATTATTTTCTAGCTTCACTTGATCATTTCTGCCGCTTACTTTGACAAAAAGTGCTCTTAAGAGCCACTTTATATAAGGCTTTAAAAGTCGCTGGAAAAGTTGATTTTCCTTAATTTTTTTGTTTTCAAACAAACATATTAGGTGAATAGAGCAGACTATTGTGATCTCTATGCCGATTACTACATCGATTTTAAACCTTCCTGGACCAAGTTATGGACGAAAACGTGAAATGAGTAAATTTAGTTTTGAAATTTTCTAATATTTGAATGCAAGACACATTTTGGTTAACCAAATCAGAAAAACCCAAAATTTTACATACGTTTTTGATATCGTTCGATAGCTAATAAATCGCTCTAAATGGTGCCATAGTTTGTTTGATAAGTTTTTACCAATACTGGTCAGAAAAATGAGCTAATATTTCAAAATCGCAAAATTGGAAGTTTCTAAAAATAGCACATTACGTGATAAATCTCAAAAACGATGTTTAAAATGTAACAATTTTCCGTTCTGACGTTTTTCCGCAGGTTCTTCGCTTCATTTTGGTACCCATAACATTGCACAACTCGATAAAGAAATCAAACCACAAATCAATCTTTGTTGCCAACTTTACATTTGAGCCTATGTTATAACATAGGACCTTTTATTAATGAAGAAAAAATCTCACTAAAAAACTTCTCACGTTTTACTGGTTCAAGTCTACCATAAATCCTCTTCAGACTATTTCAGCCTACCTTTAGCTTGGTATTCATGCAAAAATATTGATTGTTTTTCCATTAGTTTTGAAATTGGAGCCCCAAAGATCATGGCAAGTCCCGATTTGGTCCTATGTTATATATAACATAGGGCAAAAATGCCCAAAAAAATTTTTGCTTTAAAAATTGAAGCAAATGTCCTAAAATGAAAGTCCTGACTCGAATACATCCAAAAATGTTAGTTTTTTTCAATTGGCTTCAATAAATGTTAAAAAATGGACTAGCAAAAATACTAATTTTTGGCCAAAATTGAGCCTTAACGGACACTGTAGGGATCTCTTTTTTTCTTAGGTTTCCACACAAAAAGCACATTTTTAGGTGTATTCGAGTCAGGACTTTCATTTTAGGACATTTGCTTCAATTTTTAAAGCAAAAATTTTTTTGGGCATTTTTGACCTATGTTATAACATAGGACCAAATCTGGACTTGTCATGATCTTTGGGGCTCCAATTTCAAAATTTATGATAAATTAATGAATATTTTTGGATAAGGACCAAGCTAAGGGGTAGGCTTAACTAGTCTGAAGAGGACTTATGGCAGACTTGAACCAGTAAAACGTGAGAAGTTTTTTAGTGAGATTTTTTGTCATTGAAATAAGTGTCCTATGTTATAACATAGGCTCAAATGTAAAGTTGTAAACAAAGATTGATTTGTGGTTTGATTTCTTTATCGAGTTGTGCAATGTTATGGGTACCAAAATGAAGCTAAGAACCTGCGGAAAAACGTCAGAACGGAAAATTGATACATTTTAAACATCGTTTTTGAGATTTATCACGTAATGTGCTATTTTTAGAAACTTCCAATTTTGCGATTTTGAAATATTAGCTCATTTTTCTGACCAGTATTGGTAAAAACTTATCAAAAAAACTATGGCACCATTTAGAGCGAATTATTAACTATCGAACGATATCAAAAACGTATGTAAAATTTTGGGTTTTCTGATTTGGTTAACCAAAATGTGTCTTGCATTCAAATATTAGAAAATTTCAAAACTAAATTTACTAATTTCACGTTATCGTCCATAACTTGGTCCAGGAAGGTTTAAAATCGATGTAGTAATCGGCATAGAGATCACAAAAGTCTGCTCTATTCACCTAGTAGGTTCGTCAAAAATGACCCAAAAAAACTTTTCCAGCTGATTATACCATTTGTCAAAAGGCTTATATATAACCCCTCTTAATACCCATTTATCACATTAACAAAGCAATCTAAGCAAACGGCTCAGTACCGAGGAGGCCAACGTTACAAATTTAAAAACAAGGTATTATCGGCTATCGCCAAGATGCGCGGCCTTTGTTCCAGTACAAGTAATAACCACTAGCTACGTTATAAAACTTTTCAATTCACATGGTTAATACGTACCTGCCAAAAATCAGCTGATTTCATTGAAAAACAATGGATTTATGCATGTTCAGATTTTTGAAACATCAAGATTTTGGGTTTTTGTCTATAAATCAAGATAAAATAAATATTTCAAAAAATCCTTTTGCCAGCTTTAAGATATTACTTTGATGGACGTACCTGCCAAAAATCAGCTGATTTCATTGAAAAACAATGGATTTATGCATGTTCAATTTTTTGAAACATCAAGATTTTGGGTTTTTGCCTATAAATCAAGATATAATCAATATTTCAAAAATTCCTTTTACCAGCTTCAAGATATTACTTTGACGGACGTACCTGCCAAAATTCAGCTAATTTCATTGAAAAATCAGTGATTTATGAATTTTTGTATTTTGAAACATCAAAAAATTGAGTTTTGGGCGAAAATCGAAAAATTACGTCAAGCGCAAAAAATGGCCTGGAGATACCACCCAGGCGGACCTTCATGCAAAAAATTAGCCAATTTCATTGAAAAACCGCGGAGTACGGGCCCCGGAAAGACATATATATATATATATATATATATATATATGCGGACAGACGGACGCAAAAATGGGGTAACTGCTTAAGCTGGCCTTGGCCGCCCGCCGCTTCGGGCAGGGCGCCAGAGCTCCTCCGGCCTCCGGGCACGGGTGCTACGGCCCCTACGCTTCGCCTAGCATGCTTCGCATGCTAGGCTACGCTCCGGGGCCTCCGCACCCATGCCCTCCGGCCTCCGGAGCTCTGACTGCCCTGCCCTCCGCGGCAGGCGGCCTTCGGCCGCGCAAAAATAAGTAAAGCATAACAGGCAATTTAGTTCTGCATATTGATTTTAAAAGGCGACTTGTAAGAGCTTCTACTCAGTGTGATCCTCAGTGCTGTCACCAAAGCCCCCTTCACCGTAGACGTGGGCTACGAGCGCTTCCTCGGCCCCGAAATCTTCTTTCATCCTGAGGCTTCAATCACTCCCCAGTTTTCCAGTTGTGAAAGTGAAAGAGGGATAGGTTTGAGTTCGCGAACGCGGACTTCACGACGCCGATCAGCGAGACGGTGGACGGGGTGATCCAAGGGTGTCCGATCGACGTGCGGCGCGGCCTCTACGCCAACATCGTCCTCTCCGGCTTCTCCACCATGCTCAAGGACTTTGGACGCCGCCTACAGCGCGATCTCAAGCGTCACACCGAATACCGGCTCAAACTATCCCAGGAACTCTCCGGAGGCAGAATCACCGTAGCCTTCTTTCCCACTCTCCTGCCCAACGGCAGGAAAATGAAACAAGGGAACTAATTACAGCTGAAGCCGATGGAAGTGCAGGTGATCAGCCATCGCATGCAGCGCTACGCCGTCTGGTTGGTTCGCTCCATCCACTGTCCAAACCCTATTCTAACATTTGTGGGTAGAGAAGAGGGGAGTGTTTGCAGCCGGAGTTCTACACAGTGGCCCATTCCAAGGCGGAGTACGAAGAGAAGGGACCGTCCATCTGCCACCATAACCCTGTGTTTGGCGCCATCGCCTAGCCACTCCTCACTGCGGCCTTTCCTACTTTCCCACTTTATCGCCAAGTCTTCCATTCCTCTGCACTACTAAGCGCCGAAAGGAACCGGCCTGGCTTGAACTGCTGCAGATTTGCGATGATCGTAAACTCTGGCCAATTCTGTGCTTCCCTTTCTTTGTGCTCGTCTTTTTTTTGTATTTAGCTTTTCGCGAAGAAATAAACTGGAAGCCATTTGTTCTGTCCGAAACTTGAGAAACAAGCCATTATTTTTCGCTAGATGTCTGCAAGCTGGTGAAGTTTCGGTAAAGCTAATCAATTAAAATTAGGAAAGGAGCTGCCCGAGGTCAGCGTGCCGAAAGCCGACTATGTGGAAACGGCGACTGGGAACAAAGTCACCCGCGACTCTACCCTATGCGTCACTGCACTCCAAGGCCGTGGAGCAGGCAAGACTGGCGGCGTAGATGGTGCGGTTGGCCAGCTGGGTGTTTGGACACATGCTAGGGCGGAGGAGGGAGGCCACGATGGCCGTATATCCGCCGAACGAATCCACAATGTAGGCCAGATCCAGCAGATGATTTTCGATCAGCTTCAGTTTCGACAAGAAGAAAATTTTCTCTCTAGGATCAAGCCCTGCTGAGTTATTTACAAAATACTGGTTTGCCCAGTTCTCCAAAATAAGGTTTTTCCCAATTTTTTTCCCGACGGGTGAGACTTATTTTTCTGACTAGTATGACATAGGGTTCATTTGCACAAAGTGACTGAACCCATGAGTTGAACTGCTGCCTCTTGTAATCTGGCCTAAGCAAACTCTTTCCCATGATCCTTCAGTTGAACAATTTTAAGTGCAACCAGTTTAAAGGTAAAAAGAAGCTAAGAGAAAACATTCAATCAAAAATATTCACATTTTCAGCAATTTTTTATGCAAACCCACAAAAAAGCTATGTAAACCCACATAGTTAAAATAGTCAGAAACCCTTGCAAAGTTTATTTTATTTAATACCATGGATAATCAAGAGCAGAATTTAAATCTGGAAGACGAGGTGGCAGACCAAGCAAGTCAGGATGGCCCCGATGAAGAAGTGTTAGAGGAAAATTGGAACGTGGCGGCGTATCGGTTTCTAAGACCAACACATTTCTTCGACCCGCCTGACCCATACGCTGAATTTCGACCTCGGAATCACATCCCAGAAGAGCCAGGATTCTACCGTGCATTTCTTCCTCACTATGAAGACGAGCCTGCCGGCCCAACGCCAAACGAGCCGGTTCCCGCAGCTACCGAGCCTGCCGGCCCAACGCCAAACGAGCCGGTTCCCGCAGCTACCGAGCCTGCCGGCCCAACGCCAAACGAGCCGGTTCCCGCAGCTACCGAGCCAGCCGGCCCAACGCCAAACGAGCCGGTTCTCGCAGCTACCGAGCCTGCCGGCCCAACGCCAAACGAGCCGGTTCCCGCAGCTACCGAGCCTGCCGGCCCAACGCCAAACGAGCCGGTTCCCGCAGCTACCGAGCCAGCCGGCCCAACGCCAATCGAGCCGAATCTCGCAGCTAACGAGCCATCGTCCTCCTCCTCCGCCACATGCTCTTCCTCCGCTGTCTCCTCTTCTACCTCCTCCTCATCCGCCACACGCTCATCCTCCGCTGCCTCCTCTTCTACCTCCTCCTCTTCCGCCACACGCTCATCCTCCGCTGCCTCCTCTTCTACCTCCTCCTCCTCCCTCACACGCTCAACCTCCACCACTACCGCCTAATTTTCTGTATTGACATTTTTTTGATAGAATTTAACATGGATTGTTTGTTGCAGACATATAAATATTCAGTTTTCCTGATAATTATTTAAATCTTTCCCAAAAGTCTAATAAAAACCAAAAAAGTTTAGGTAAGAGCATAGTTCTGAGCCAGAAAACAAGTTTGTACAGTTTAGACAAGAAAAGGCTGAGAAAGGGGAGTTTAATAGGTATTACTGCCCAAAGTGCATTCTTTTGTTTTCCTTCCGTAAATAACGGGAACTAAACAGAACAGCATGTAAGGTGCTATGGTTGTTTAGAAGAGAAGGGGTTCACTTGTTAGCGGTCAAAGATCATCATAAGGCTAGAGGATCATGCTCTTTTTGTTAAGGGTGGCAGCTCATGGTGTTTGTTTTCAAGTCACCAGGGAAATGTTCATCCCTTTAGCTCATCTCTTTTCAGATAGCATAATGGAGATTGCAGCTTCTGGTCTGGTTGTTTTCGTTTAGAGGCAGTTTGCAAGAGGACTGAGAGGCCTTGTAGGAAAGGGATTCCACTTCCCAAAAATCAAAGTTTAGAGTTGGGAAACGTGATTAGGCCATGGTTTTGGTCCATTTAGTTGAGATCTCAGCCCAACAAACCCGGGCCCAAAATATGGCTTTGTTGCAGAGAAATGGCTAGTTTTCAAACACATACTTTTTTGACCTCACAAAGACCAAAAAAACTATTTTTGGCCAATTTCAACTAAAATTTCTTGACCATCCATAGAATATTATATAAATCTGGTACCATCGGCAGGCCAAATGTGGGACTCTTTTCTCCAAAATTTGCAATTCCCTCGAGCAAAAAGTGAAGGAAATACATTTTCTACTAGTGGAATCTGCAGCTTCGACAGTTGCATTTTGTTTTTGGCGCGCAGTTCAGTGTCTCTGGCCGGGCGAAGTTCAGGGTGAAACCGGCTTTTTCTGTCTTTTTGGCCTGGTACTCGCGCTGCTTGGCCTCCTGGCGACGCCGCTTCTCACGCTTTTCCGGCGGAGGGCTAAAATGAGGCATTACAATAGGTATCGTTGAAAGGATCATCAGCTAGCCGAAGTCCCTAGTTCACAGCACTGCGAACCCCGTCCCAAACTCCTACAACCTACAGGAAGGCCAAGAAACACCTCACACATACTACCTGCCTTCCCGGGTACTATTTATATTAATTTCTCAGTCCCCAGCAGGGCTTGTAGGAGAAGAGGGACTTGATTGTTCTGAGGGCGCCCAAGGTAGTGTTCGTAGAGGACTTGTCCACCGCACTCCAAGGCCGTGGAGCAGGCAAGACTGGCGGCGTAGATGGTGCGGTTGGCCAGCTGGGTGTTTGGACACATGCTAGGGCGGAGGAGGGAGGCCACGATGGCCGTATATCCGCCGAACGAATCCACAATGTAGGCCAGATCCAGCAGATGATTTTCGATCAGCTTCAGTTTCGACAAGAAGAAAATTTTCTCTCTAGGATCAAGCCCTGCTGAGTTATTTACAAAATACTGGTTTGCCCAGTTCTCCAAAATAAGGTTTTTCCCAATTTTTTTCCCGACGGGTGAGACTTATTTTTCTGACTAGTATGACATAGGGTTCATTTGCACAAAGTGACTGAACCCATGAGTTGAACTGCTGCCTCTTGTAATCTGGCCTAAGCAAACTCTTTCCCATGATCCTTCAGTTGAACAATTTTAAGTGCAACCAGTTTAAAGGTAAAAAGAAGCTAAGAGAAAACATTCAATCAAAAATATTCACATTTTCAGCAATTTTTTATGCAAACCCACAAAAAAGCTATGTAAACCCACATAGTTAAAATAGTCAGAAACCCTTGCAAAGTTTATTTTATTTAATACCATGGATAATCAAGAGCAGAATTTAAATCTGGAAGACGAGGTGGCAGACCAAGCTAGTCAGGATGGCCCCGATGAAGAAGTGTCAGAGGAAGATTGGACCGTGGCGGCGTATCGGTTTCTAAGACAACGTCATTTCTTCGACCCGCCTGACCCTTACGCTGAATTTCGACCTCGGCATCACATCGCCCCTGACGCTGCTCTCGCCTGCCCTCCTTCCGGCGCCGCCGCGGCTTCATCGCCCTCCGCAAGCTCCACACCCAGCTACCACTCATCATCAACGCCTCCCTCCTCCGCATCCCGCCCGCCTACCACCCCAAGGTCTGCCTCCACTGCTGGCGCCCCGCCACCCCTACTCGCCAGGCCGGATGGCAGGAGCACCGCAGCCACGCCGCCACGCCGCCGCAGCCACCCTCCTGCAGCACCCCAGCATGGCCTCCGTCACCAACTACCTTCGTCTCTTCCCCGCCTTCACCGCCCTGGAGGAGAACCGCCTCTCGCTCGGCCTCTACTCCGACTCCTGCGACGCCCATCCGCAGAAGACCAACTGCTCCATATGGGCTGCCTGCCAGCACTGGCAGCGGACCGGCTTCTGGCCGCGACGCCATCGAGCGGAGGCCTTCCACCGTCGTCAGGCCAGCGCCAAGGCCGACGCCGAGCAGCACCTGGCCGACTACCTCTACGACCTGGACAGGGCGGCCGCCGCCGGCGACGACGACACCGACGACGACGCCCTCGTCGCCGCCCAGCTGGAGGCGGAGCTCGGGGACCCCGAGGACCCCGAGGCCCTCCGCGCCGCCCTGCAAGCCCGCGACGCCGAGGCCGCCGAGGACCTCTCCGCCTGCTCCAACTTCGCCCTCTCCCTGGCCAACCAAAGCCTCCACCTGCGGGACGTAGAGGCCGGGATCTGCCTCCGTCTGGACCTCAGCGCCGCCTTCGCCCCGGCCACCATGGACAGCCTCAGCCGCATCGGCTGGCTCCAGCGCGTCGCCTGCTTCCCCGTCGGCAGCCGCCAGCTGGTCGGCGCCCAACGCCAGCAACTCATCTTCACCGAGCGGCGCCGGGCCGGCCTCGTCCGCCGCGACGGCCTCGTCCTTCGCATCCGCAGCCTCCAGGCCTCCGACACCTCACATCCCATCCTCGCCCTGGCCCAACGACGACGGCCTCTGGACGGAGCCATGGAGTAGCTGGCCGCTCGCACCTTCTCCATCAGCCTCAAGCAGCCCAAGGTATCCATGGCCTCCCTCATTGCTGTGGCGGCCAGCTCTGTGGCAGCGCTGGTGGCCCTCGGCCTCATCGCCATCGCCGGACACCGCATCCTCAAGCCCAAGCAGAAGGAGAAGAAGAGGAAGAAAGGGCGAGGGAAGAAGGAGGAGAAGGAGGTGGAACGGCTGTTTCCGGGCGGCCAGAAGACCATCCGCGTCCGACGCAACCGCCACTGGAAGCGCATCATGTGGGAGGTGGAGGGGAAAAAGAAAGCTGAGGATTAGATTCCATTTTTTTCTGGCATCTGGTTTGTAGCATTGCCTTTTTGAGGTGTCTAGTTGTGCTTTTTCATTTCTTTTGCTTTATTTCACGCTTTTATTCCAAAATGGTGTCTTTGAATTTTCGTGTTATGTGACAATATTTTCATTTTCAGTGTTTATTTGAGGAATAAAAATATTTTACGATATCAATTATAGTCATGTTACAGTTACAGCACGTGACGCAAAAGTAGTTTTTGACCGCGGAGCGGCCCGAGTTGAGCGTCCACTCTACCAAAGCTGGCACTCATCGTCCATGCGTGGAGGGATGACCATGTGGTCGGTGTAGATGAGGCCCACCTGCAATGACTGGCCTACAGCGCCAGAGAGAATGAGTGAGGTGAAAGAAGGAATGCCTCAAGCACTCCGGCATCGTAGGGGCGCAGTTTGGGGGTGTAGTAGAAGCGGATGCCGCTGCTGTCCACCAGATCTGTCGTTTCATTGCCTGTCAGAGGGTGGAAGGAGGAGGTGAGCTAACTGACCGTTACGGAGTGCGGGATTGTCGTAGTGCGTCTCCAGCATGACGAAGGGGAAGAAGCCGGGGCCGCCGATGGGCAGGCCAGCCTCTTCCGGATACCTTCAACCTCACTCTCTTCTTACAATCTCCTCCCCAAAGGCTCTAAATCATACATGTCGAAGGGGGGGGGGTGCACGGACGTACCACGTAGGTGGCAGAAAAAATGCATTTCGGGGGGGGGGGGGGGGGGCGCCGGACGTACCACGTCGGGTGAAAATTTGGGGCAGAGGGGGGGGGGGGGGGGGGGGGGGGGGGGTTGCCGGACGTACCACGTCTGCCAAGGGAAAAACATTGATCTGAGGACCCCAAAATATAAAAATTTTCTGCCAAAAATTGACAATTTTTGGCAATTTTCTTGCTTAAATGTTTCCAATTTGAGTGTTTTTATTCTATATATTATAGTATTGTCCTTTTTGTTATCAATTTTGCAGTAAAATACCTAAAACTTTGTCCATTTACCTTGACGGACATACGTCCCTACCCCTTCGGACCCCCGCCCCCCCACCCCCCCCAAACCGCCCCCCCCCCGCACCCCCCCCCCCCCCCCCCCCGGACCTACCACGTAGGCAAAGGCAAGGAGGGCGCCCCCCCCCCCGCCCCCCCTTCGGACGCACGTGGGCGCCCCCCTACCATTTGACCCCCAGGCAAGTATGCTCTAAATGGTCCTCAAATAGGGCAACCAGAAAGGTTCGGCCCCCATGGCCCAGGCGCCGAGGACGCGACGGCACTGCTTCACCGGCTCTGGACGATCTTCTGCCGTGCAGGGGCCTCAAAAAGGACTTGAAACTTAGGAAGAAGCAGGGAAAAGGATGGGATGGGAACCGCTGTATCGGGGCATGCGGGGAACGCTGAGCTCGCAGTGGTAGACCTCCATGTGGTGCACGTTCATCTCGTGCCCTTCCGTCACCGCTGCCTCGTACTGCCGCCAGAGAGAAGTGAGATGAGCGCTATTTAGAAGGCTAAGCTCACTCGAAGGACGTGCTGCTTGCTGGGCATGGCTGGGAGGCGAACCACAGTGCACCAGTAGGTCGTCTTCTGCGGCGGCAGGCGCAGGTTGGTCGGCCCAATCACCATTGTCTGCAAGGACAGAGTAGGCAATAGGGGATGGAAAGGAGTCGAGGCAACCTTGACAGTTGACATCCTCCTCAAGGGCTGGCAGAGGGAGGCCGCTGCGAATGAGGCGGTAGGGGGTGATGCGGCGGACCACCTTGCTGCCCAGGACGTTCTTTCGGTAGCTGCGTCCGATGAGCATGGTCCGATGACCATGGTATTTGAGATGAAGAGGTGAGTGGACACGGTGGTAGCTAGGAGGCCTTCATAAATATGTCCTTCTCGTCGCAGGTGTCGTAGGCTTTGCGGAATTGGAAAAGATGACGCTGGTTCGGAAACTGAACCCATTGCTTTAGATTCTTGAGGGATGCTTTAGTTATTGACGGTCTCCTTGAACCTCTTGGTGAGCAAAATTTAAGCAATCTTGTTGCTGATCTCGTCTGATGGCTCCATGGGCATTCACCCAAGTGTCCTATAGAAATTGTAAAATTCCTCCTCTGACTCAAACAAGGCGCAAGGACAACCAGCCGTCATCCGTTCACCATCCATGAGACAAAGGTTGCTCCACTCATACTTTCCCTTGTCCGAGAGCCCGAATGCTAGCCAGCGAAAGGACTTCCTCGCCTCCAGCTCCAGGGCGAATGATACACCCTGGAAGCTTGTCTGAGCTTTGCCTGAGTCCCTCCATTTGCCCTGTTCTCACTTTCTCCTCCAAACGCCAGTAGAGCGAAGCAGGAAAGGAGGAGGAGGGCGAGATGTCCACATTGAATGGGTACTCCAGGTAAAGCCCCGATTCTCCCAAAGCTAGGCTCAGCCCCATCAGGAACCAAGCCAAGAGCATAGTTGGAGAGGGAAGGAAATGGCCAAGAGAGTGCGGATACTATGAGATAATGAAGAAGGGGGGTGGATGGGCTGGAAAGGTTGGAAAGGCCTGTCCGGGTCAGATGGGCAGGGAGTGTCAATCACAGACGTTGCTGAGGTTGAAGGTGTAGGTGAGGATGTCTAGGCGCTGGGCCTGATGTGGATAGGTTCCCACCTCCTGACGCACTCCATGCGCTGCAATCATATTTTGCTTTTTCTAAGAATATCCATGATCAGCATATATTTCTAAGTCTATTAAAAGATTATAGGCTCAATGAGAAAATGTAGGCGAAAAAGGAAGGAGGAATGACATCGATATTGCCAGCACTGGTACTGGATGAATAGGCTCAGGTCCAGTGCAGCCTCCAAAGCCGGCAAAGGCCGGAGGCGCAGTTCATCTGCCCCGTAGGACCAGCTTCCTTCAACCTCCTCAGTCACCCTCCAAGCTGCAAAGGCCAGCCAAACCCAGAATTGGGGCTGTGCGAGCAGAGCGGAAGCACGGTCCCCTCTTAGCCAAGGACCAACCCTATTACAGATTTTGAAAATATGATTGCCTGCCAAATAATCCATGGGCAATTTACAGAGCTGCGAGTAGGCTCAATGGACGCAGCAAACACAGAGCTTTAATCAAAAAAAAGTTTGTCAAATTTGGTTGAGAATTGGGCAAGTTATGGCCAAAAAACACCTGGCTGTCCTCGAGGGACATCAAAGATTAGGCACCCAACCCAAACCAAATGGGGGTAGGTCACCAATGAAGTATGAATCATGTTTGTTTAATGAGTGAAATGTTGCCCAATTGGGTAGCTTTCAAAACTGCGCATTTTCAAATCATTGATAAAAGTCACAATTTTGATGTTTTATGCTCATTCCCGTGAACGGTGCAAGCCCTTCCTCTCAAAATCGTGTTCCCCGACCCTGATTTACCCTAAAACATCTTCACCTTCTCACAAGAAGCTTCCCCCATGGCGCGCCCCATGTTTACTCACAAGACAGGCTCTGTCATTATATATGGTGACTAGGTTGAGCTTCGACGTCGCCTACGGCGACTATTGGCATAATACTTGCAGAAAAAATATGTGGAAAATTCAAAAAAACAAACTCAAAAGGTCTCAAAAATCTCGAAAAATCAAAAACCCAAAGAAATCAGAGGGGTGGGGGGTTTATTCTGAAAAGATTTGAAGAAAGGGAGGCCTATGGTTAGGGAATGGTTGAAGGGGCAAACAGCATGGGTCTTTGGGTAACTGTGAGGTCTTTGGGTCTCGGATGGGCATGGAGACAATTGCTTGGAAGTTGGTATGAGGCAGTGAAGGGAGGGTTTGTTAGTTGGAGTGTAGCAAGAAGGCAAGGTTTGGAGGTTTGCATGGTACAAAACTTGAAGGACTTGTCTGCACCCACCAAAGCCTCCACCCCAGCCTCCGCGCTCAGAAGGTTAAGCAATCACTGAGACTGCTTGCATACCTGGCCTGGAAGAAGAAGTGGTGTCGGGGCAGCCGGCGACTCTGCACCCACCAAAGCCTCCACCCCAGCCTCCGCGCTCAGAAGGTTAAGCAATCACTGAGACTGCTTGCATACCTGGCCTGGAAGAAGAAGTGGTGTCGGGGCAGCCGGCGACTCTGCACCCACCAAAGCCTCCACCCCAGCCTCCGCGCTCAGAAGGTTAAGCAATCACTGAGACTGCTTGCATACCTGGCCTGGAAGAAGAAGTGGTGTCGGGGCAGCCGGCGACTCTGCACCCACCAAAGCCTCCACCCCAGCCTCCGCGCTCAGAAGGTTAAGCAATCACTGAGACTGCTTGCATACCTGGCCTGGAAGAAGAAGTGGTGTCGGGGCAGGCGGCGACTCTGCACCCACCAAAGCCTCCACCCCAGCCTCCGCGCTCAGAAGGTTAAGCAATCACTGAGACTGCTTGCATACCTGGCCTGGAAGAAGAAGTGGTGTCGGGGCAGCCGGCGACTCTGCACCCACCAAAGCCTCCACCCCAGCCTCCGCGCTCAGAAGGTTAAGTAATCACTGAGACTGCTTGCATACCTGGCCTGGAAGAAGAAGTGGTGTCGGGGCAGCCGGCGACTCTGCACCCACCAAAGCCTCCACCCCAGCCTCCGCGCTCAGAAGGTTAAGCAATCACTGAGACTGCTTGCATACCTGGCCTGGAAGAAGAAGTGGTGTCGGGGCAGCCGGCGACTCTGCACCCACCAAAGCCTCCACCCCAGCCTCCGCGCTCAGAAGGTTAAGCAATCACTGAGACTGCTTGCATACCTGGCCTGGAAGAAGAAGTGGTGTCGGGGCAGCCGGCGACTCTGCACCCACCAAAGCCTCCACCCCAGCCTCCGCGCTCAGAAGGTTAAGCAATCACTGAGACTGCTTGCATACCTGGCCTGGAAGAAGAAGTGGTGTCGGGGCAGCCGGCGACTCTGCACCCACCAAAGCCTCCACCCCAGCCTCCGCGCTCAGAAGGTTAAGTAATCACTGAGACTGCTTGCATACCTGGCCTGGAAGAAGAAGTGGTGTCGGGGCAGCCGATGACTCTGCACCCACCAAAGCCTCCACCCCAGCCTCCGCGCTCAGAAGATTAAGTAATCACTGAGACTGCTTGCGTACCTGGCCTGGAAGAAGAAGTGGTGTCGGGGCAGCCGGTGATTCTGCACCCACCAAAGCCTCCACCCCAGCCACCGCGCTCAGAAGGTTAAGCAATCACTGAGATTGCTTGCATACCTGGCCTGGAAGAAGAAGTGGTGTCGGAGCAGCCGATGATTCTGCACCCACCAAAGCCTCCACCCCAGCCACCGCGCTCAGAAGGTTAAGCAATCACTGAGATTGCTTGCATACCTGGCCTGGAAGAAGAAGTGGTGTCGGAGCAGCCGATGATTCTGCACCCACCAAAGCCTCCACCCCAGCCACCGCGCTCAGAAGGTTAAGCAATCACTGAGACTGCTTGCGTACCTGGCCTGGAAGAAGAAGTGGTGTCGGAGCAGCCGATGATTCTGCACCCACCAAAGCCTCCACCCCAGCCACCGCGCTCAGAAGGTTAAGCAATCACTGAGACTGCTTGCGTACCTGGCCTGGAAGAAGAAGTGTTGTCGGGGCAGCCGGTGACTCTGCACCCACCAAAGCCTCCGCCCCAGCCTCCGCGCTCAGAAGGTTAAGCAATCACTGAGATTGCTTGCATACCTGGCCTGGAAGAAGAAGTGGTGTCGGAGCAGCCGATGATTCTGCACCCACCAAAGCCTCCACCCCAGCCACCGCGCTCAGAAGGTTAAGCAATCACTGAGACTGCTTGCGTACCTGGCCTGGAAGAAGAAGTGTTGTCGGGGCAGCCGGTGACTCTGCACCCACCAAAGCCTCCACCCCAGCCTCTGCGCTCGGAAGGTTAAGCAATCACTGAGACTGCTTGCGTACCTGGCCTGGAAGAAGAAGTGTTGTCGGGGCAGCCGGTGACTCTGCACCCACCAAAGCCTCCGCCCCAGCCTCCGCGCTCGGAACCACGTCCATCTCCACATCCTCCTCCTGCTCGCGCAATGTGAATAAATGTATGTGAAAGAGTGAGGCATTGAGGACCTTGGTGAGGTCCAGGAAGTCGATTGTGACTGGGGCTGTCCGCTGTGGCAGGTGGCGAACAGCGGCTTGAGTGGCTTCGCGGATTGCCTGGTTCATCGCCTGGCTCATCGCCTGAGTCATCGCCTGGGTCATTGCTGCTGTCGTCTGGGCAACGGCCGCAGCTATCGTATCCATCGGGAACCCCCGTGCCTCGTTGCCTCAATTCTCCCATTCTCAACTTCTACTTCAAGTCTACTTCGGCTCAGGCAACATTCCTAGCCGCAAGCGGGCTCTACAAAAGAACAAAAACGCACTGAAACGGGAAGGAAATGTGACCATGCTGCTGGGGAAAGTAGGCGTAGTTGTCCGCCTGGAACTGGGGAGGGATGAGGAACTCTTGCTGGATCTCGGGCTGGGGAGGGATGAGGAACTGCTGCTCGGGCTGGGGTGGCGGCTGAAATTGGGGTTGGGCAGGAGGCTGGTGGGTAGCTGGTGGAAAAGGTGGGAAACCTGGGACTGGTATTGCGGCGGAGTGGGCTGGTTAAGGAGCTGTGGAGCCTGGAAGAGGCCCTGGGCTTGGTGCTGGATGGCGGGTTGGTACTGCGGAGGAGTGGGTGCCTGTGAAGTCCCCGCTACCTGCCTCTCCCCTTTCGCCATCGCCCCCGCAAAGTTCATCCTTGTATTCTCTGCTGCAGAAAGACCAGCCTTAGCCACTCTGCAGGAGTACGAAACGGGGATTATGAAGAGAGGGACCAATGAAAGGGGGGTGCTACGAAGTGCAGAGTTCGGCCAAAAGAAGAAGTGCCTTTTAGCTGGCTTTCGTGATCTCACACCACGCCCATCGGCCCACACTATGGCCATCAGATTTTACGTAGAAAAAATCGCTTGTGCCCGGGCAGGCCAAGCGGTCACCAGAATGGCCAGAATGAATTTTTATATGCGGAACCTTAGATCAGGTGAACCTTAGATAAGTTCTGAGCTGGAGGAAATAAAAGTAAGATGAATTGCTCAATGGAACATCAAATCCTTGTAGTGAAGCTTTTGAAATGAGTGCAGGGTGGGACTGTTCAATGCAGGCTTTAGTAGAGCATTCCCTGACTAACTTTTCCCATGTCAAATTGATTGCCCCTACGCTATACCCAAAACATTGCCTCATTTTCCCTCATAATTTTACTCAAATCTGTATTATCCAAAAGTACTTGCCTCCCATGCTTCGTGCCCTGAAACCACAAGAAATAGAAGCCAGCTTAAAATGCGCATTCATTTGAGCCTAGTTAGCTCATATCCGGCCTGCAATTTGTGCCCCAAACCGTTCTGAGTGAAGCAGAAGGAAAGATGCATATAGTTGGAGCGTGGGAAGTGTGAAGGAGAGGTTGGAGTGGCGCCAGCGATGCATAGCATTACACATGGCTTTATGCTGTCCCTTTCTCTTATCTTGCCTTGTAAGATAAAAAAATCGCAGCATTCCATCTCCACAACAGCTTGCTGTCACTTTTTCATACTGGCCGCATTTTTTTTGCAACAGCAAATGAGGAAGCCTAAGAAGAGGGAATATCCAAACATTCGTTTTAAACAAAACAGGTACCATTGGTGGGTACCTTTTTCCAAAGTTAGTCGTGGCCCAAGGATTGGGTGATGAGGCGGCCGCCCACTTTGCCCTGGCCCGGCATAGCCTTCCTGCACAGCAGTGGACAATGCAGAAAGATGGAAGGGGCTGCCTTTGAGAAGGCTACCGAAGCTGAGCACAGGCCTTTGAAATAGCTGGATTGCAGTTGGATGAGAAGAGAGCGGAGTGAAGGGGTGAAAAGGGAGGGGAGTGAAGGGATGAGAAGAGAGGGAGTGAAGGGATGCGAAGGATAGGTGCGTTTGGGATGGGCGAGCCAGCCGCTCAGTAGGTGGAAGGTGGCGAGGATGAGAGCCTGGGTGAAAGTCCGGGCTGGAGGTGGCCAGGGAGGCCGCGCCTGGTGCCTCCTCAGCTCCGATGCTAAAAAGCCAAGACTGGGAAGGTTGATGGGAATGGGAGGCGTAGAATTAGGGGAAGCAGGAGTGGAAGGAACGGAGACTGGAGCCCCAGAGGCCGCGCTGGGTTTGGAGGAGCTGGACGAGGCCTCCTCCCCCCTCAGCATCAGCTCGTAGCTTGTGCCACCTGCGGACTGATGTGCCGTCTTCCTAAGATGGAGGGGAGAGAAATGGGAAGCGTAGACAGACAAGACTCCATGAAGTCCTCAAGACAGATGAGCTCAGAGTCCCAGCAGATGGCGTGTAGGAGGGAGTAGGGAGGCTGCAGGGCGGTGATGTAGATGAGACAGCCCACGACGCTCACCAAATTTGACTCCAAGCACATCATCCGACAGTCATGCATCAAGAACGCCCCACATAGCCACTCCTCTTGCCTGTCCAGTTCGCTTATTTTATGTTTGCACTCTGTGCCGATCCCCCATGCTTATCGCCTTTTGTTCCTTGTTCAGCTTTATTGCCGCTTTCGACTGCAAATATGCCAGTGAGGCAAGCGCCAAAAGATTTTGCGCTATCCTGCCCCCGTCAGTGGACCTGCGCAATATTTTACATTTCAGGTTCTGTCTTGCATAGTTTTGCGCGGGCAAAGACTGCCAGCTAGGGAAAAAAGCAGCGATTGAAGACAGGGTATGGAGCGAGCTCCTGTAGGCCCGCTCACGGAGGAGGAGAAGCTGCAGCTGAGTCGCTGCCGACGCGCGGCGTCTTTCTTCAGAGTTCTGTCTCTCAGTGTCACCGCCGGTGGCCCTGCTCTGTCCATTCCCTCTGCCTCAAACCTCTGTGGACCGCTGACAGGGGGCGCCTACTATTGGCGGAGTCGGCTCCATGGAATGATCGGCATCATCGGCTACTCCTTGGGTCGCATATCAGCCGGCTTTGACTGCTTCCAACGACTGAGGCTCCCTTGCCTAGCAGTTGATTTCCTGTACCAAAGGGCCATGTTGTCATGCAGTGAGTTGCCTGGGGAGCGATCCGACCGACTTCTGCTGTCCATGGATCAATCGATGCGAAGATTCCTGCGAAGGAGATGAGTGCTGGTACAGGGAGTGGTGGTGCAAAAGGTGGAGGCTCACAACGGGAGCAATGTGACAGTGCATGTCTCGGCTGAGCCTGGGGCGTTGAAAGCAGAGTCTGACACTGCCTCGCACAAGTTCCCCGTCGCCTCTCCACGCGGGCCCTCGGAGCCTTCGCCCGAGTCCACTCAGAACCAAGAGCCTGAGAAGAATCCATCTCCCCTCTATCCTGCCCCCGCCTCTGCTAGCAAGTTTCAGGACGACGGCTTCTCCTAAACCTGCCTTCCTTTGTCCACTGCTCAACCTAGTCTCTTCACAGTTTTGAAAGTATGCTTGCTCGAATACTTCGACGTTTGCGAATAAGGATACCTAGAGTTCTAGAGTACTAGAGAAAAAATTACCCAAATACCAACATTGCGAAAAACGTAGTGACTTTTGGGAGATTTTGAAACAATCGCAAAATACGCTCAATTCAAATTGCCTTCACCATGCTCTTTGCACTTCCTTTTTTCCTCTTTCTTACATCGGCCAAAGGGAAGCAGTGCTGCTCTCGAGAGCCACGGTATGACATGAAAAGGGGAGCAGCCATTGGGAAGGTGAGTATCGAGTGAAATTGACAGATTAGGATGTACGCTGAAGCAACACATGTCGCTGCTAATTGACCGCTCAGAATTGGGTGCAGGTGGGGTTTTGTGGGCGGTGTTGTAGATGAAGACGGAGTATTGGGCCGAACGCCGAATAGTGGGTCAGACTACTTGCCTCTCAGGCGGACAGAGCCGCTCTTTGCTCACATCCCATGAGTTTGCCAGAGGGAGGAGGAGAGGTGAAGAGCGGTTCGGCAGTTGCAGAAGGGTAAGAAGGTAGGATCATGAAACTGCTGCTGCTGTTGTTGTTGGGGGCAGCTTCAGGGCAGCGCTATGGATCATCGCGAAGGAGCCAGGCTGAGACTGGCGATCTGATCCCGCCGGTTTGCCTTTACCTCTTCCCTTGATGCTGATGTAGGACAGAATTGATTTTGTATGCCTATTTCTTAACTTTTACTTAATTAGAAATCGTCGTATGATAAAATTGCCCTATTGACCCTATGCTTCCTTTAGAAAGTGACTGATGGGGCATGGATTGCAGTGCAGCTACCTTCACAGATGGGTGACTTCCGGCAGAAGTACAAGAAGTTCGAGAACCTGACGAAGCTGAAGGAGGTGGTGTGTGCAAGTGTGTGCTGGTGTGCAAGTGCGAGGGCGCCCGCCTCATGAAGGCCGGAGAGTCTTTTAAGATCCACCACTTTTTCGACCTTTCGATGCAAGCCTTCCTCTCTGCCTTCCCACCTCCGCATTCAGCCTAAGCGGCAGGGGGCAGGTGTGCTCGGTCATCTGCGTGAAGGTCGATGCATGGTTGGAGATGGAGTTGGACGAGGTACCGCTAGACACCCAGTATTTGTAGCTTCTCGGCATTTCCTACTTTCTTGCCATAACTAGAGAATTATTTGTAGCCCAGACTATGTAGCCCGGATTTCACTTCTATTTGCGGTGCAGGTTTTTGTGGACCGCTGAACGAGTGGCGCAAACGCCCTCAAACAGCAAACTCCTCTAAGTCACCCCTATTCTCTCCACTTTCTTCACACCACTTTCTTAGCAAAGAACAGCTTTTGGCTGACACCTTCTACCAGCCCCTAGCCCAAACGTAACTCTTGCGTTTGTCTGACATCGTCACATGCTGAAACTGAAATTTCGAAACTGTTATTATGTTTTTTTGTGAAATGCTCGATATTGAAGAGTAGCCATCAAGTCGCTTTTATTTGAGTTGGACTTTTGAGGGGTAAAAAGAAACAAATTTGACCAAAAAAAGGAATTTTGTTTTTCACACAAATACACTTTTAACCATAAATGAATTTATTCACATTCAATGACACTCTCAACTTTTTTGAATTTCATTTTACCGCTCTCCAAAGATCAAATCATTTCAAATAAAATTGTCACGAAATATAACTATTCTTCGAGCACAAAGGAAGGCGATAAGGAGTGAACAAATGATGATTCTATACAAACGATTAGATGATTCTATACAAACGACTGCTGAAGCTAAGATTTTGTATGAGCCAATTCTGGGAAACAGGCGTGCTTCCAGTCCCCGTAGGCCTTCTTGTAGTCGGGGAAGTGGACGGCGGTCTTGACGTACTTGTGGATCTTGCTCTTGACGTTTATCTGGTGCACATCCGTGAGGTGCCTGCACAGTCCAGCCCACTCATCAGCGCATTTACAGTTTACTTCTTCATATCATTCCGGCAATCCTTGAAGTGGAAAGTGCGGAAGCTGCAACCGTTGCAGGCCAACGCCTTCTCCTTCATGTGCTCCTTAAAACATTTTATGGCTTACGTATCCGGGGAGTAAGAAGTCGTTATCCTTAAAAATTCATTTTTTTCTGCCACCGAATGAAATCCTTTTGCTTTCATCTACCAATTTAAGCCCCATCGGGAGCACTATTCAAAGAACTACGAAATGACGAAATCCTACCACTCCATCACCGCCATAGACTGTTCCAAGCTCATGTCATGTCACTAAGCCTAAGCTTAGATTAGAGTCAATCTAAGAGTTAGCTTTAGGGCCACACAAATTGTACGTCTACAAAAATCCACCGATTAGAATAAGAGATGATCGTAGTTCTGCAAGGTTGTCAAAAAGCACCTGCCAAATGTGACGTGAAACGTCGGCTGGAGCCACCGTCTCCCCACACTTCAAACACACCAAATTCCCGTCCGCCTTCAACACACTCATCGTTTTTTTCAACCACTTATCCTACCTATCTCAGGGGTCGATTGAAACGATGCTTTTCTGAGAGCATAAAATGTATTGAAAACGAAGTGGGAAAAGCTGATTATAAGTTGTATGGTGATTTTTTGAAATTTTGTTTTTTCGTTCTTTCGCATTACCCGATTTTATTCAGCACTCTTTGAACTACTCACTTTCATTCTTCACTCACTGAGCGACAAGTAAAGGCGAACCGTTCTAGCGGAGTGATGGCCGGGCGGGAGGTGGGGGGAGCGAACCAGGAGTTGGGCCTTCTGAAATCCCATCCTTCCTTCCCCAAGCTTCTTTCTGCCGCAGGAAGAAAAGGCTGCCGAAGGTCGCGGACGGTGGAGGCCGAAGAATGGCTGGAGGAGGCCAGGAGCCCCTGAGCTGCTCTCTGCCTCGGCCTGTGCTGCGGGATGGAGGGCTGGCGGGGCCTTCTCGATCGGCAGCACCATTTCTTCCCCCACTCCCTCTGCCGCATCCGCCTTTCAACCATAGGAGCAGCAATGTAAAAGCTTTGCCAGCAACGTTCAGAAATGAACACCTAAATTTAAACAACTATTCTCGGCTGCCGCGAGAAGAAAAAATTGGACTGAGCAAAGTGAGCTTGGTGAGGTAGCTTGGTACATGGTAGCAGGGTAGCTTACTGAGATTGGCTGGGCACGGTGGTGGCCTTGAAGAGTAAGCGGCGGTGTCGGGGCGGCGCTGGACTCGGCAGCCGCCTCCACATTCGGAACCGCGCCCACCACATTCTTCTGATCTTCCTGCCCGCGAAATGGGAATGAATGGGTGTGGAAGAGGGAGGAAATGAGGACCTCCACGAGGTCCACGAGGACGGGAGCTCTGGGCTGGGGACGAGCGGCGACCTGAGCGAACTGCTGCTGCATGGCCTGGACCGCCTGCGACATCGCCCTCGCCGCCTCTGTAAAGCTCGCGGCCCAGTCCATCGCTCCGTTGCCTCAATCCGCACTTTCTTTTGGCCCATATTTGTTAGAAAATTTGAATAAATGAAAAAAATAAAAATAAATAAAATATTTCAAGCCGCTAGGCCTGGAATGAGAAGGAAGTATGACCTAGCTGCTGTGGCCGGTAGTAGGCGTGGTTGTCCGCCAGTGGTTGGGCCCGGGGGATGAAGAAGTGGGGTGGGGGCTGGAATTGCGGCTGGGCAGGGGTCTGGGGGAGTTGGTGGAGGAGCTGGGGAGCCGGGGGGCGGCCTTGGAGGGGGTTCTGGAAGAATGGCTGGTAGAGTGGAGGCGTGGGCTGGGATGGGGGCTGGGGAGTGGGGAAGAAGGCTTGGGCCTGGTCCTGGAGGAGGGGCTGGAGTTCCGCTGGTGGCTGCTGGACCTGTGAGCTGCCCGGGATCTCTGCCTCCTTTTTCGCCATTGCTCCGGGAAAGCTCATATTGCTTTTCGTTGCTGCAGAGGCACCTGCCTTAGCCCAAACACAGAAGATGAGCAGAGGATATGAACAGATCAATGAGGGATTATGAAGCGAGGGACATATGAATACCATCCATATAATTGCCAAAGAATGCTCATTTTAAAAGTTTTCTCAGCGTCAATATACCAACTCAATCTAAGCATTGACCGAAGCATAAAGCTAAGCCTTAACTTAACCTATGCCTTAGTATGCTATAAGCTAAGCGTTTTTTGTAAAAGTAGGTTATATGCGTGACAAATAGCTGGCAGGAATGAGAGGGGGAAAAGTAGTCTGCCCAAAATGCATCGCTTGGCCAAGGGAACAGCGCGGTTATGAAATCTGCCCACGCCACGCCCATCAGATTCTGCGTAAAAAAAGCTTGAGCAAGGGCGGTCAAACGGCGAGTTTGAACTTTTATAAGCGGCTTATCTAAGTTTCCGAGCTGGAGGAAATAAAAATAGAATTAACTGTCGAATGGAAACAGAGATTCCACATTATCTTCGTGCAGTGAATGAATGAAATAAGTGCGGGGTGGGATTGTTTAACGCAAGCTTTAGCGGGACATTCCTTCAAATTGACCAATATATCCCTACGCTATAACCATGGTGCTCTTTTTCAAAGTTTCACTCATAATTTTGCGCAAAACTAAAACCTAAAATTATTTGCCTGCCGTGCTTGGTGCCCTGAAACCACAAAAAAATATAAGCTCAAAAGACGAGTTCAATGTGCCTTCAACTGCCTAGTAACCTCGCATTCTAGAAAAGCAAACCATTCTATAAGATGCAGATGGAGTGTGTGGGGCGTGAGAAGTGTGAAGGAGAGGTTGGAGTGGGGCCAGCTATGCAAAAACATGACTTTATAATGTCCTTTTCTCTCCCTCTCCATCCCCAGTAAGATAGAAAATCAAAACTTAATCGCTGCCTTCAACACATTTTTTTGTTGTCCATTCCTCACACTGATGACATTTCTTTCGCAACAGCAGATGTGGGAAGCCAAGAAAAGGGCTTCAAACATATCCAAGCATTCGTTTTAAATATAACTGGTATCAACGGCAGTACCAGCAAATACCAAATCATAATAAATGAGCACGATAACTGTTGGCAACCTCGCCAACCTTTGGACTTCTTAGCAATATATTCATTTGATTGCCAACATTTCATTTGCAATGCTTTTCTAAAAAAATTATGCCATCAGAAATCAACAAAACATGAAGCAAAAGAAGGCAATGATACAAGCAGTGGTAATAGTCTGGTGCTTAGGCTGGGCCTGGTCGGAGGAAATCCCGTGGGCTGGCGTGATTTTCGAGAAGTACAAGCTCTTCTCCGTCCAACGCTTCGCCGCCGTCAACCACCGCTCCGCTCCCGCCGGCACCCTCGGCCCCAGCAATCCCCGATTCACCAGCCTCCGCTTCGACCCCAGTCACGGCATGGACACTCCCGCCCGCCTCAGCCCCCACGACGGCCTCTACTACGACCCCTTCTGGTCCAACATCGGCCTCAACGTCTTCCAGTACCCCAACAAGCCCAAACAAGAGAGCCCCGCTCACCTCCTCGACCCCTGGGCCGTCGGCGTTGGCTTCTACAAACTCAGCCAGGCTCTCGAGAAGGATGTTGAGGGCGAGAACAATCGTCGCGTGGACGCCATGAAGCGCCTAAGCATGGAGGCCTTCGCCAGCTTCCTGAACGGACGCGCCTTCTCAGCCGCCCCTCTACACTCCGCCTGCGCCCACAACGCCATGCCCAACTCCCTCTACCTCCCCAACACCATCCTCATCTCCCTCCTCCACCCCTGGAACGAGCCCTTATCCGTCCCCAGCTACTCCTGCAACCCGTCCGCCAACCGCCGCGCCCTCACCGGCGTCTTCTGGGCCTTCAAGCCCTGGCACCGCGTCCTCGGACCCCTCACCAACCCCAGCCTTTGGATCAACGACAACGGCCGCCGCACCGCCTCCTTCCACCACGCCCTGGACCACGACTGGGGCTCCAGCCTCGCCTGGCGCGTGAGCAGACAGAACTTGGAGTGGGCCTTCTACGCCCAGTACCTCATGCCCTACACCAGCCACGACGGCTACCAACTCACCAGCATGGGCACCGGCAGCCACTACCTCCCGCAGCTCTCCAACCTCGGCCGCGCCTTCTACTTCGCCCAGCGTCAGCGTCGCCAGCCACTGAGCGGCCTCTCCGCCGTTCCCAGCCTCGCCTACGAAGAGCCCGAAGGACGCCTCCTCGTGGACCCCAGCCCCGGCTCCTCCGGCCTCCTCGGCCTCCTTCCACTCCTACTCACCATCTTCCTGACCCACCTGGGCGCCATGGTGGGCGTCGCGTTCTTCCAGGCCTCTAACGCCATCGTCCCCTTCGTCGCTACGAGTGTCGGAGTGAACGAAGAGCCGGCGGCGGCGGCTGGGGCGGTGGCGGACCTGTTCTACCCCCCCACCTACTTCACACGCCTAGCGTTGGACAGCTTCTGCAAGTTGCTGGGACTGAATGTCCGTGTTCGCCCCATCTACCGCAGTGGGTGCAATCCAGAATCACTGCTTATGGCGGATATGGAGGCAGCTATCATCGTGCTCCCAGCGGTTATCCTTGTGCCTTACTTTAATTGCTAATTTGATAGCTTTGTTTTCAGGGACGCCAGTCACCACTCGAGATGCAAGCAGAGCCAGTCCCCGTTCGCCAAGACGCAGGCCTGGTGGGCAACGCCTGCCTGGGTCTCGCGTTTGGTTTGATTGAACAGGTAATATTTGCGTCTCTTAACATTTTTATTTCAGTCCACCTAGTCCACTACTTGGATCTAACCACTAGCGAAGCCTTCAAACAGGACATGCAACTAGCATGGACCCTTCATGATCCTTACCAAAGAGCCAAAGTTTGAATGATCAAAACTAATACAAATTACAATAATTGTTTACAGGCCCTGCTTAGACGTGGCGGCGTCGTTCAGACTGCCCACAGTCTGTCCCTGTGGAGTGAGGGCGAGCCGGAATGGCCGCCCTGTCCGGCAGATCCAGCCACCTACTCCAACACCGCGCCTCCTCCACCCCCTCCTCCTCCTCCCGCCGCTTCTCACCACGTCGTTTTCCTTTATTTTCTGAACAGTTCTCTAACAGTAGTGGACTGTGGTCAACCATATAACCAAACCCTGCCTACCAACCCAACCTTCGCTAATATTAATGTTGCAGTGATTTCATTGATCGAGTTTCTTGAGAATGCCGGATTTGCTATCCAATTAGGCTCTGTTTATACCCCTTGAATGCTTATCATCTTGAATCTCTCTGTCGTTTAAAATTATCTGTCGTCTCATACTACTCCATATAGTCTTCTTTAATATTTTCTCGCCATAACGTTAAAAATAAAATATTAAAATTAAAATCTGAATTTTCCAACAGGTAATTGGGCTGGCGCGAACGGAGCGTTAGCGGAGTGTCAGCGCCCAGCCCCTCTTTTCGACCCAGGTGTACGTTTTCGGGGTTATTGCTAGATCTTAAAATTGATAAGGATTTTGTGCTTCATAGAAACGACTAATCGTTCTGATTCTTTTTGCATTGGAAAGAGCATCATCGAATTGACCAAAACTCGCGAGAATCTGCCCAAAAACGGCAGAATACAAGAGAAAACTACTCAAAACCATTTGTCCGAACTCCTCCTTCTCCTTCTCCTTCTTCTCCTTCTCCTTCTCCTCCGCATCTATTCTTGAAATGAGAGTAGGTATTCATTTCTTCCCCCATCCCCCTTCCCCGGGTCCTTGGGCCTCATGCATTGATTTTTATTCATAAGTCTTCAGTTAAACAATGATGCATATGCACCAGTGGTGTAGTGGTCTAAGCAATCGGATAGCTGGAAGAAACTGGCAGGTTCAAATCCTTCTGTGGCAATTATCTTTATTTTGGGAATTTTAAGTTGAGAAAGCAACTGGTACCATCGGCAGGCCAAAATTAAAGCTCTTTTCGCCCAAAAATCGATTGCCTTAAGTATAAATCATGAAAATTTCAAAAAATATGTTAGTTTGCCAATAAATTTGCATTGTATTTCTGATTTTCGAGTTGTTTCTTTTCGTTATAATTTTAAATAAGTTTATTTTTATCAATTATTTATTTTTTTGTCCAATAATATCTTAATATATAACTATATATAACCAACAATATAAAATTTTTATTTATACATTTTTTACTATATTAAAAGTGGAAGAAATATCTGGTACCATCGGCATGCCAAATGTGAATCTCTTTTCTCCAAAAAAGTCGATTAGTCCGAGTTTAAAGTCAAGGAAATACATCTACTACTAGTGGAATCTGCTGAGCCACCTGCATTTTGGTTTAGCGCGCAATGGAAAGAGCCACTGGACTGCGCGCTAAAACAAAATGCAATTGTCTTAGAAGCAGATTCCACTAGTAGTAGATGTATTTCCTTGACTTTAAACTCGGACTAATCGACTTTTTTGGAGAAAAGAGATTCACATTTGGCATGCCGATGGTACCAGATATATAAGTTAAAGGGTAAGTTAAAGGGTAAGTTATGATAGCCTCGCCTACGAAGAGCCCAATGGACCTCTTCTGGTGGACCTCTTCTGGTGGACCTTTGTAGACTTAGACCATATAAATTGCACAGAATTACCATTGAACCTTGCTAATTGATGCCTTAACTACAAGCCGATTGAATACCTACTATCGTCCATTGAATAGATGCGGAGAAGGAGAAGAAGAAGGAGAAGAAGGAGTTCGGACAAATGGTTTTGAGTGATTTTCTAATGATTGCTGCAAGTTTTGGGCGATTTCTCGCGAGTTTTGGACAATTCGATGATGATCTTTCCAATGCAAAAAGAATCAGAACGATTGGATTCTTCTGTGAGGAGCAGGAGCCTTATCAATTTTAAGATCTAGCAATAACCCCGAAAACGTACACCTGGGTCGAAAAGAGGGGCTGGGCGCTGACACTCCGCTAACGCTCCGTTCGCGCCAGCCCAATAAGCGGCTTATCTAAGTTTCCGAGCTGGAGGAAATAAAAATAGAATTGACTGTCCAATGGAAACAGCGTATCTCCATTTTCTTCTTGCAGTGAAAGAATGAAATAAGTGCCGGGTGGGAATGTTTAACGCAAGCTTTAGCGGGACATTCCTTCAAATTGACCAATATTTTCCCCATGGTATAACCATGGTGCTCTTTTTCAAAGTTTCACTCATAATTTTGCGCAAAACTAAAACCTAAAATTATTTGCCTCCCTTGCTTGGTGCCTTGAAACCACAAAAACAAGTATATGGCGCAGAGCGCAATAGGTGACCGCGGAGCTTCACAGCCCACAACTTCCCAGGCAACTTAGCAGCTTACAATTCCATGCCAATGCTTTTAATTTTCTTTTTTGTTGCATTTGAGATTGATTGCATCAAATATTTTTTTCATTAAATGTAAAAGTAAAGGTAAAACAAAGCTTTGTTAAGCACAAATTCAAAACATGAAATGGAAAAAGAAACAATAAAGTGGAATTGAACTATGCCATCATGATCTATGAAGTAAATATTTGAATAGCTGAGTAGGTGTTGTTAGTGGGACAGTATATTCATGGGAATGTGGCCACAGTTAGAGCAGGGATGGTTCATCTGGCCCATTATAGGGGGGCTGTATCCGGATACAGAGGGGGGCCATATCCGGATATGACCCCCCCTATAGGGGGGTGAAACATTCCTGAAAAAGTGATGTACTTCCATGAAGGTGAAGTTGTTGAAGAGTGGCGGGGCTATTTCTTCCTAAAATAGCATTACCTTTCAGGGAAAAAAAAGTTTGTCAAAATCCGTTGAGAATTCGCCATTTCTCAACATGCCCCATTTTTCAATCTTTCTACCCACAAAAGTAATGTTTCAAATGCTCGGGGACTTGTTCCACCCATCCAGATCTCCCTAAAATTTTATTACCTTTCAGGGAAAAAAAAGTTTGTCCAAATCCGTTGAGAATTGAGCCTTTTCCAGCATACCCAAATATTCAACATTTCTACCCAAAAAAGTAATGTTTCAAATGCTCGGAAACCGGTTCCACCCCTCCAGATCTTCCTAAAATTTTATTACCTTTCAGGGAAAAAAAAGTTTGTCAAAATCCGTTGAGAATTGAGCCTTTTCCAGCATACCCAAATTTTCAACATTTCTACCCAAAAAAGTAATGTTTCAAATGCTCGGAAACCGGTTCCACCCCTCCAGATCTTCCTAAAATAGCATTACCTTTCAGGAAAAAAAAAGTTTGTCCAAATCCGTTGAGAATTCGCCCGGGGCCAGCATTTCCAGAAATATATACATATATATACCTGAGGACAAAAGTTGAGTAACCTCTATAGACCGCGGAGCGGCCCTTTGGGCCGCTCCGCGGTCAAAAATAAGCTCAAAAGACGAGTTCAATGCACCTTCAAGTGCCTAATAACCTCGCATTCTAGAAAAGCAAACTGTGCCTCAAACCATTCTATAAGATGCAGATGGAGTGTGTGGGGCGTGAGAAGTGTGAAGGAGAGGTTGCATAGCCAGCTATGCAAAAACATGACTTTATAATGTCATTTTCTCTCGCCCTCTCCATCCCCTGTAAGATAGAAAATCAAAGCTTAATCGCTGCCTTCAATCGCCACAACACTTTTTGTTGTCCATTCCTCACACTGACGACATTTCTTTCGCAACAGCAGATGAAGGAGGCCAAGAAAAGTTAAATATAACTGGTACCAACGGCAGTACGGCACTCCAAGCTTACGTTTCATTTTGTTCACTTGGATCTTTATCATGGAATATGAGACAGTGACTAAGCCTACACATACAATCAGCAAGTCAAAATTTTACGTCCTTTCGCTTTAAAATCTCTTGCGTCCCGTAAAAGACACACTTAGAACTTAGAAATCTGCAACTCTAATTACTGCATTTAATTTTCATGGTATGTGGCTTCGCCAGTAAATTGAATGGGCGGGGTTGGAAAGCTCCCAAAGAGATGCCTAGAGCAGTCAATACGTACCTACCCCTACCCTCTTCCCGTGCGCTGTAGAATTTGGAGGGTAGTGCTGAAGACCGAAATTTTGGTGGCTGAGGCTGGCCCAAGGCTGACGACTGCTACTGATGATGGAAGACCCCTCCATCGAACTGGACTACGACGAGCAAGAGGAGTCCAAACTCTCTCGTTAACATTTCCATTCCCGCCCTCCAAAGCCCTCTCCAATTTCTAAACTCTACAAGCCCGAAACCGCAACTGAAGCTGAAGTGGAGTTTTCGTAAGAGCAAGTATGAAGAGCGAGGTCTCAGCATTTTAGCGATGTCTTAGCGAGGTCCAATATTAGTTTTATTAATATTTCTTTCTCGGTAGTAAGAAAGGGGAGCTAGGGCAGCAATTTGACAGGCGGAACGGAGCTGGGAGAGGAGGTGGAGGATGGAGAGGCGACGGAGGAGGCCAGTGCCGAGGTGCTAAGCCAGCCGCAGCAGTCCCAAAGCTCCCCCACAACTGCCACCAGCAGCAGCAAACCTCGCAGCGCCGGTCCGCCCCTCCTCTCCGGCCACGCATGCTCTGCCTTCCCTGCTCAATTCCCGCCCTCACCAGGGCTCGCAGTGCCACTCTGGCAGTTGCTGGACAGTCAGGACGCTCAGAGACACTTTCGGACTTCCATCCATTCTGACCCCACTTGCCCTCCCCTACTCACTTGTTTTGCTGCCCCAGTCCCTTTTCACCCAAGCTCCGCATTGATATGCGCATTGGAAAGCCTTCTGCACACATTGAATGGTGGTTGGGGCAGTGCGGGACATTCTGCTAGGCCAAATGCATTTCAGAAGGCCCATCTGAAAGCAAGCTTCAAGAGGACACCAGTGAAGCAACTGGGAAGAAAGAGGGCCCAGGAACCTCGGTCAATAGTTACTCCTTTACCTTCCCTTGAGTGGCAAAAGGATGGCTGATGTCAATGTATTGAGGTTCGCGGTCCTGGGTAGATCGACGAGTGGCCGCCCGTTTTGCCCCACCCGTCCAGCTCCTGAAGCCTGGTTTCTGCCTTCCTCAAATGGCTCTAAGCGAAAATGCTGACCGTGGCGCTACAGACGATGAAAAGACGGAGGCTGTGTCCTCGGAGGAGTCCCAGGAGTCGTCCTCCTCTTCAGAAGAGGAGGGCGAAGAGCCAAAGGGTGTTTCAGCTCCTCTGTCATTCTTGGAGGCTTGGTGAGAGAATCGATGACTGCGTAGGCGGAAGCTCGGATGAGGAGCCGGCTTCTAAGAAGGCCAAACCTATCGGCCAACAGCGCCGGACAGTTACCATCGCCAAAGGCCCCAAGCCAACGCCACTTGCCAAGGTTCTCATTCATGCCTTCCAGAGCTCCTGATGGGTAGAGGGGGAAAGAGGTGGGCGTGTTTTGAGGTGGGGGAGTGGAAGGGAGGCTGGGATGAGTCGGAGGAGCGATCGGAGCTGGATCGGATCCTAGCAGACGCCGCCTTTGTCCTCATCAAGTCCGCCAACACCGACAACGTCCACATTGCCAAGGCACAGGTTGGCCCTGACTCATAGACTGCCGCCCAAATTCATAGACACTCTGAATATGCGAGAATTTTATGGCGCAATACGAAAAATATTGATTTTTGAAGAATGTCTGGGCCACGACGGCACGAAACGAGGCCAAACTGAACGATCTCTTCCGCCGCCATGCTTTCCTTGTCCTCGTCTACTCTGTGGAGCGATCCCAAGCCTTCCAAGGTAGGCGCCCCTGTATACGGTGTCTACTCACAAGCTTGATGTTTCACACTGATGTATTATGTAAACTTCATATATGGAGGAATGAGCAAGCCACGGCTATAGGGCAACTATTCCGAGAGGCGGCTCTAAAGGCAATGATGATCATTTACCTCATTCGCGGCGTAACCTGACCAAGTGAGGGCCATTAACTTCCTTGGATGTCTGAGCCTTTTCTGATAAATAGCTTGAGATTCAGCTCACGATTTTACTAGAAAGCAATTGTTGCAGGAAATAAGAGGGTTCAAGACGGAATAGGATTCAAATTTAGTGATGGTAGATGAAGTGTTGATGAATTGATGGTGATGCTCGATGAATTCGACTAGATGCCACTGAAGTACTTGATAGGATTCGCTGTTGTGCGAGGCGAGAGTCGTCGCGGCGGCGAGCGCGTGCCCTGGGTCCTCCCACCCGGCCTCAACGCTGCCAACCTCGGCGGCACCTTCAGCCTCGCCTGGCAAAACCTCCTTCTACTCCCAGCTCCACCAAGAAGAAGGCCATAGCCCTGCTGCAGGCTGAATAAGCGGGAGCTGCAGTTCGCCCGCGCCGGCCACCTGGGCAACGCCTGGAACGAAGGGAAGCCGGTGAAGATCGGGCGGGACGGGACGGAGATTGAGCCGGGAGCTGGCCTGCGCCTCTGCAACCTGTTCCCGCTGGACGGGGCAGTGCGCATCGGCTATTTGCGGCGTCAGCTGATGGCTGCGAGGCCGCAAGCCTCTCGTCTGCCTCCACCTGTAAGCCTAGCTCATTCTTTCTTTTTCTTTTCTTTTAATCTTCCATAAAGAAACGGTTTAACAGCGGTTCTGAGGGTGAGAAGGATGAGAGAGTTAGGCATCAGATTTGATCAGCATCTAGAATGGAGTTGATCAGGAAAAAGCGAGGAAAAGCCCTCATTCACAGCATGGAACAAGAAGATTATGATAATTATTAAGATTATGTCAAGCAAACTGGTGCTTCATACATGTTCACAGGCCAGCTCCACTGCGCCAAAGTTGCACAAACGAAACAATGAAGCAGCTGAAAATTGCTTTTTCCAACCATAAGACTGGCAATTAGCTTTGCCCAAGCTTAGGCTAAGGGTGCAGGCATTGGATCAGGCTTAGGCTAAGGAAATAATTCTTCAGTTCCTCAATTGTTTCGTTTTTGTAAAATTCACCTCAGCCACTTCAGACTGAGCCTCGAGAACTAGAGCGACGCAGTGGAGGCCGGCGTTTGGAGCTGATGGAGCCGCTGCGTCCTTCCAGGATTGCCTCCACGCATCACGTTCCTCCGCCCTCTCCTGCCCCTTTGGTTGGCCAGATGGAAAGCATGCGAATGGGTCAGGTGACGACTGCTTGCGCCCGCCTGAGTCTCCAGCCTGACGTGTGAGTGACAGTTCTGGTTGGGCAGTGAGAAATGGATGAGTGTGCTGGTGCAGAGTGAATGGGAATCCGCTGCGGGCTGGCCTTCCTCGTTTCAAGGTCCATTCATTGCTCTGCATTCTACCGGAAGGGAAGGAAGTCTTCATCCTTTTTCAGCAAGTGTCTCAGATAAGAATCCGATGAAAACTTCCATCCCTTCCCTGTATTGATCAATGTAGGGCAACAAAATTGGGCAAAGCAAACAACAACAATCGTTCAGGCTCTGGTGTACGCCAACGAGGGCCGTGGGGAGGTGGGGCTGGACTACTCCAGCCTCTATCCCACCCAGCTCTATCCTGCCTACGCTGACTACCGCAGCGCCGGCAATGGACACCTCCAGCAGCCTCCCAGTCTAGTTCAAGCTCCCGCCTATGATTCTTTGTCCTGGAGAAAATATTGGCAATGATTGGCCAGCTCTACGATGTGCCAATGATGCAGCCGCCTAGCATCTACGACGGCCAGCACTACATCGCCCATGCCTCTTCCTCCACCTACGCTTCTGTCTCCTCCTCCAGTCAGCTCTTTCCCATCTGCCTCTCCTCTCCTTCCTATATACTCCAAGCAATGACATATACTCACGAATATCCCCCAGTCACGCTGCTTTTGCAACTAGGAGCCTAAATAGGACATGGGCAGAAATGCTGGGATGGATTGAAGCATGGAGTATGACTTTAAACGGTTTCCGATATTAGTCTTCTATCTCCTATTCAATGAATGGCCCTCCTTGTCTATGATTGCAGGTGTGCTGCGATCAGATGCACGTCGTGAGAGCTCCTCCCGGCGGCGTCGCGGCTCGCCACCGTCGCGTCGACGCCGGTCGCCCAGTCGCTCAGGCTCTCGCAGTCCGCCCCCACGCAGCCGCCACTCCAAACGCTCCGCTCACAAGCGCTACCTTGACTGATGGATGGCAATCAGACTAGGGGTGGTTTTTGTACTTTTCTAATTTCATGGACTCATTGGATTGGCGAAGCATTTGGCTTTGTGTTCTCAGACTGTCCGCAATTTCATGCTAGTTTCATGCTTAGGTACTCATATGACAGGAGCTGAATTTTGTGTTTGTTTTGCTTGGCGCTAACGCGGGAACAAAGGCATAATAAACAATTTAAGGAAGACTGGATACATAACTAATACTAGTAATGATTTATAGGTTTACACTATAGTTGTGAAAATTTTAGAAAAACATAAAACGAACTCTTAGCAACATTTTTCTGAGAGCTTATTTTATTAACAATAACAAAAATTTATTTCTGTGAAACCAAATTTATCCATTGTTTTTGATGGAGTTTCTTGTCGAAAAACTGACTCAACTTTTGTGCATTGGTAGCAAAATGACAAAAATTGGTTATTGAACGAAAGATAAGGCATAGACAGCAGAGAAGGCAAGAGGAAAGCACCGGAATACCAGAGTGGAGAGGAAGGAGAAAATGTCGAGCAATGGAGAGATGTGAATTCAGCGACCGTATAGTGAAAATGAAAGCCATCAGGCAGGCTGTGTGAATGGCGCTTCAGCGTACGGCAGTGTGAAGGAGAAAGCAGAGAGGAGGAGTGTCCTACGAATGAGCGGGCTTCTAAATTGCAACACCAGTAGTGTATCCCCTAGGGCAGAAAGAGTATTTTTTGCGCAGGACACCGCTCATCTAGATTCATTTGATGCGTCCTATACCAGAAGCAATCTAACTGAGGGCAGGTGAACTGAAGAGGCTGCGATCTGAAAAGTGAAATGGTGGCGGGCTTTAAAATGCCAGGGTGCTCTGTTTAGGGTCGAGGGGGGCTGCTTAGTAGCGATTCATGAAGGACTTGGTGGTCACTTGGTCGACGAACCGCTCGCGTTGCCCCGGCACCACATCGTGACTCTTCTTCGTCGTCGTGTGCTTGTCAAAGGTCCCTTGGAACTGCAAATATGAACCTACTTCTTTCCTGCCCCTGCCATTGATTGAAAAGGGAGGCATAAAAGGACACTGTCAAAAAAGGAAACCCCGGAAGGATCGTCAGTGTATGCGGTCTTGATGGCGGTCCCAGCTTCGGACAGGCTGTCATCATCCTTCAATAAGCATATAAATTTATACACCGCAAATTTTATGTTTCAAAACGGTCTATGATACTTGTAATAACTGCTGATGCTCCAAAAAGCATGCATAAAATGCGCTACACTGCTGATGTGCCAGTGCTTGGCTAAGTATAGATTCAATCATCCGCTATTGGTTAGTAAGTCCGAGGTAGTATGCTGAGGGATTAATCGGCTCTTACGACTTGAAGCCTCACTCGACGCAGGGTGGCTTGGCGATCTTGATGCTAGGGCATTTGCTAGACCGTTAGAAGGTGGGGGAGCAGGAAACGCAAACACAATTAGCCGCCTCACTCCCACAACCAATATACATCAAAACTGGTTAGCGATAGGATAGGACAGAGGAGATGTGGGCATGCCAAAATTTAAGGGACTAACAGAGTACTCCTCAAGGTCCCGATCGGCAGTGGCTGCGCCAGACTCCGCGGAGAAGGCGGAGAATCGCTTGGTGCTCTCACTGGCAGCTGCTGCAGACCCGGACGTGATCATCTCCACCTTCCCGCCCTCCGTCTGTGCAAGGCCCTCCTTATTTAGTGCTGGATGAGGGGAAGGAGGGGAATAGGGGGCTGAACGAGTGTGGCGAGGTTGATGCCGTCGACGTCGGTGCCGGGTGGGTAGACGAGGAAGCCGGAGGTGGTGGTGGCGGGGAGGCTGGTCACCTTCTTCTCCTCCGTCACTATCCGCCGCTCCACCACCGTGTAGTCGGAGCTTTCGCTGCCGCCCGAGTAGACCGAGCCTCTCTGCAATCACGCTGCCTTGTCACAGTCTGGCCCAATGCAAAGTCAGCCTTCATCAAGATCATCACTTATGAGGCAAGAGTAAAATGAATATATGGCAGAAAGATGTTACATCGTCGTAGGAGCGAGCCAGACGGGCTCTAGGTATCGTCATCTGGCCGTACTGCAACCGAGATTGGGTGTGGGGGCTGGAGGAAGAAGAGGAAGGGATGAAACGTAGTCGCCGGAAGAGTAGCTCTCCGCCTTGTACTTCTTGCCGAATAGGCCGCAGCACTTGGTCTGCCAGCAGAAGTAGCCGAGACAGCACAGCGCCAGCAGCAGGAACAGAATGGCCAGGATCAGAGCTATGATCAGCCCTGCCCACATCCCTCCTCCTCAAAACAACTCCCATCCTCAACTTCTCCCCATCATTCAGCCCTGGCTCCAATAATTGCTCTGGGATAGTATGGCATGGGATCGGGAGGGGAACAAAGTCTTCATCCGAGTTTCCTATAAAGACTTCGTTCCCCGCCTGCTAGCTCTGAGTGGCTGTTAATAGTATGTTTCTCGCATAGGAGGGTGGGCCTGGTTTTTCTTTGTCATGAACCAATGAGAGGCTCTTTCGGCTCTTCAGTGCAAGTTGTGGTGGTTGGAGGAGGAGTGCTGGTGCAAGTGCTGGTTGTGGGCTCAACTACAGGCCAGTAGCCTTGTGACCTTCTGACAACTGGCCAGTAGCCTTGTGAGACAAAATAGGCATTCAAGGCCAGCCAAACTGCTGGGGCAGAATCCAGGCCAACCTGCCAGTGCCACGGCAGCCTCGCAAGTCGGTCCCTCATAGCCGGGGTCGCAGAGGCAGGTCGTGTTCCGGGTGATGGGGTCCGCGACACAAACACCGTTCCGCCTGCACAGGTCGCAGCTCTCGCCGGCGCATAGGCGGCCCGGGTTGTCCGGCTGCATGTCCGTGAAACCGCCCTGGCACTTGCAGGTGTAGCTGGAGAAGGATGGATGGATGGAGGGGGTGGATGGGAGAGGAAGGGGGGAGGCTGACTTGTTGGTGAGCGGGATGCAGTCCGCCCAGTAGGAGCAGGTGTTGAGGCCCAGCTCGCAGTAGTTCACCTCGGAGGGCGGCAGACAGCCGATCCCCGCCAGGCCGAGAGCCAGTCTGCAAAGGATTGATATTGTGAAGGATGAAATTGTATCAAATGGCAGATATATTTTTATTTTTTTAAATAAAATATAAAATTTTGAAAATTTTGATTTAATTTTCGATCTTTTGGATTTTTAATTTACGAATTTACATTTGATATATCTTTGCATAATTTTTATTTTTTGTGCATATTTTCTGTAGCAGAAACCGGCGCTCGTTGGGTGCATCGCGAATGTCGATCATTCCCGGGAGGCAGACGCAGGATGGGCCGCCGATGATGTTCTTGCACTCCGTGTTCACCGGGCAGTAGCTCACATCGGCACAGTAATCCACGTTCTGCAGCCCAGAGCTTCATTCAGGGGACTTCAGGAGATTGCGAGCTCGGCAAAGGCTAGAACGATGAGGCAGAGTGCTCCCAGACGATCGGCGTTGCCTTCCCGGAAGCCGTTGGGACATCTGCAGGTGTAGCTCTTCCCGTCCTCCAGCTCCGTGCACTCTGCCACTGGGTCACTGAAGTACCCTCGATTGGAGTTTGAGGAGGGTTGGGGTGAGGATGGTAGGAGTTGGGCCTAGCCATTGAGCAGTCCAGCAGGGCCCGTAGGGGTGTATCTGGCGCTGGGCGATGAGGAGGCCGGTGGAGCCTATGCGAGCGGCGTAGGCGGAGAGGATGTGGCCGACCAGCTGGTTGAAGATCACGCGCGGATCGCAGACTTGCCCCGCGGACCGGTCGAAGTAGGCCGTGAAGTTGAACACCAGGCCCAGGTTCCAGTTGGTGCGGAGTTTGGACGGGTCCTGGGTGGCTTGGCAAATGAGGATTGGGATTGAGGGAGCAGAAGAGGAAGGAACATTGTAGTTGAGGACGTTGGAGTAGGCGTGGGGTCTGCCGCAGGGTATTTCGGCCAGCATTGATGCAATGCCGCCCTCAAAGAGGGTAGCAAGACGGCGGGCCGTGGGCAGGTCGATGTTGGTGAAGCTGGCGTTGTAGCCGAGCTCCTCGCTGTAGTACTTCAGCACCACCAGGGGGAACGTGTAGCCTACCAGCTCTGTACACAACCTCTCCTCTCAGGTTCCAGATGGCTGATGAACTGGGCGCGAAAATGGGAACCGCGGCATTTCTCGTCGATGCTCTCCCTGGCATAGATGATGCCGTCTTTGGGTCGGTTTCTGGCAGGGTCGCAGACGCAGGTCACCGTCCGTCGGTCGCACACCTCGCCGTAGTCCACGCGACAGGTGAGCAGGCCTGGCAAAGGCTTTCTGAGTGAGCAAAGGAGTCAGACTCTTGAAATATATCTGAAGGGTTTGGGCTTAGTTTTGGAAGGATGGTGTTCTGATTGAAGCAGCATTCTATGAGCTGCCTGACCCGCATGCCCATTTGGGCTTTGCTAATTATCAAGTGGTGAACGAGTCTGTACAAGAAGAGGATGGCAACCGCATTGCTCGCCGCCGCGAATGGAGAGGAACAGCCCGCTGGTGCCCACCTGACCCTCGTTCTCCAGCCAGTAGCGCCAGAGGGCGTTCCAGATCAGAGCTCGTCGTTGCGTCAGATCCGCTGAAGTCCTCTTTAGTGAAATAGGTCGAAGGGTAGAAGAAGAGGTAAAGAAAAATACCGCTGGGATCGTTGGGCGCATAGAGGGTGAAGTTGAGGCCGAGGCCTGGGGTGCTGGCGGTGGAGAAGTTGACGGGGAGGTTGCCGGCTACTACGGGCAGCAGGGGCAGCCCGATTGGCACGGCGCGCAGACTTTCGTTCAGCTGCAACCGGCACAACTATTTGCTGCTGGTCAAGAGAGCCTTATGCATACTCCGAGGAGGAATTTGTTGTAGATGCGCTGGTAGGCGGGGGAGGCGGGGTTGGCGAAGGAGGGGTCCCAGTTGATGGGCGTCTGGTCCTCGCGCACGATGACCACGCCGAATGGGTAGGGCTGCATTTCTGGAACAAAATATCATCGCACTTGGCTAGCCATGAATCATCCATCAATCAATTCGAACGCGTGCAGACGGTAGGGTTCTGGGGGAAGCGGGCATAGCCCTGGGCACAGATGCACTGGCCTGGGGCACCGCAGCCGGGCAGTCTCGAATCGCAGCAGATCTCGTTCTTAGCACTGCAATGCAGACGTTGAGGGCAGGAAATTAGACTTCAAAAGTGGCAGTTTTCAATAAAATTTTAAAAATATTAAAAAAATGAGGATGGGAAGCAAAAAGAAACTCGTAGCAGAAGCCATCCCCGCACTTGTTGACGCCGCTGGGGAGGGTGGTGGTGGAGACCTTCTGAACGCAGCGTCTCCCACTGCCCTCCGACAGGTCCTCGTAGCCGTAGCGGCAGCGGCAGATGTAGCCACTGCCGGGGATCTTGCAAAACACCCTCAGCTTCAAAAACCCCTTTCAATAGGCTCAAATTAGTCCTTTACCGGTTTGCAGTCCGCAAAAGGACTGCAGTCGTTCTTGTCACAAGGGTCTGGTCGCGGCGTAGGCGTTATGATAGCCTGGCAGTTCCTGCCAGGATTCCTTAGCGGGTCCGCGTCCCTGAAGCCCGCCTTGCACTTGCAGCGGAACGACTCCAGAGTGTCCTCGCAGTCCGCGTTCGGCGAACAGTTGGCTGTACCGTCCAGGCATTCGTTGATCTGTCGCACGCATCTTCGGCCCGGCTTCGTGGCCACAGCTGGGCTCAGGTCCGCGTAGTCCGGCAGACAGCGGCAGAGCCAGCCATCGGTGGTGTCGATGCACTCGGAGCCTTCGCGGGAGCAGTCCGCCCGCCCCGTGAGGCACTCGTTCTCCTGCCAAGGGCCAGAGAGGATTGGTTTGGAGGAGGGCTGGAGAGAGGAGGGTACAAGACGCTGGCAGACACGGCCGGGCGCAGAGACGGGGTCCGGGGATCGGTCCAGGTAGCCGGTGGGGCACTGGCAGATGTAGGCGTCCGGCGTGTCGATGCACTGGGCATTGGCGTCGCAGTCGTTGTCGGCCTGGCTGAGGCACTCATTGCTGGAGAGTTTTGAGAATTTAGGAGTTGGCCTGGGGCAGGGCTTTCATGGCAACCGTTCGCAGGCGTTGGAGCGAGGATTGCGGATGTAGCCGTAGGCGCACTGGCACTCGTAGTAGCCTTGGCCGTTCCGCAGGCAGGCCTCATTGCGCCGCTGGTCACAGGAGGCCGGGTTGCTGGGCGAGCACTGGTCCTCGCCTGCCAATTCAGCCCAGCCTCATTTGAGGGCCTCAAATGGGGTGATTTGAAGAGCAACCGCAGGTGCCCTGAGCATTCCAGGCAATGCCGGGGTAGCAGCGGCAGCGGTGGTTGTTGTAGGGGGTGCGGATGCACTCGGAGTAGGCGGGGCAGGAGCTGGCCAGGAGTGGATTGCAAACGTCGCCGCCGCAGACCTTGGTGATGGGGTTCCGCGTCCAGCCCTCCGGACAGGCACAGGTGTAGCCGCCTCCGCTAGGCACGCAGACCTCGTTCAGAGACCGCTGACAGCCTACAATTTCCCTTCCATTGGATAGGGAAAGGTGGGATGAATTTTTGGACATAGACGTTTTTGGGCATAATATTTGTTTCTGTAGGAAGGTTTCTTGACAAAATTTATAAGTTATGAGCAACATTTTGGCCGAGTTTGTATGTTTTGAAATTATTCACATCAATTTTTGCGTAATTTTATTCAATTAATGAGATTCAATTCAATTTTTGTTTAATTTTATTCAATTGATAATATTCAATTCAATTTTTGCATAATTTTATGCAATTTACGAGATTCAATTCAATTTTTGCGTAATTTTATTCAATCGATGATTTCCAAAAAAGGAGTAGAGAGGCTCAGGGAACCTTGGTGCCGCTGCGGTGTGCAGGTGCAGGGCTGGTAGGCCGTGCACGGCTTGGGCTCCGGCTCCTTGCAGGCCAGTTTCTGGATGGCGGAGCGCAGGCGGACATCGAGGTCGGTGAAGTCGTTGACGTGGAAGGCGCGGTCGGGGTTGCCGGCGGTGATGCGGACCAGTTCGCTCTTGTCCACGTGCTCGGTGACGCCGATGGCGAAGGTGGCGATGCCCGCAGCCACAGCAGCCGCGGCGGCGGGGTCGATCTCCTGCGGCTCCTGGCTCTGCCCGTCCGTGATGAGGATGGCGATGCGGGCGATGTCGGAGCTGCGCGGGCGGGCCCCGTTGTAGGTGGTGAACATGCGATTGACCATCGTCTCCATGGCCTTCCCGGTGCGCGTGAGGCCGGAGAGGTAGTTGATGCCCGCGATCTTGTTCAGGACGGCCTGGCGGGTGCTGTAGTCGTCCATGTCAAACTCCTGGAATAGACTGGTGGCTGATGGGGAGAAGGTTCAAAATTTATGGGATGTTTAGCGAATAAAATCAAATCAAAAGATGTCAAAGTCATTTATGGTCGAAACCAAAATATATTGTAATTTTTTTCTATTTTGGTCAATATAAATCTACAGCATACCAAAAGATGATTGAATTAAAAGAATAGGGAACCCGTCGGATCATGTTGGAGTACTGGATGGCTCCGATGCGAGTTCTGTCCAGGCCGACATCGAAGAGCTCCACAATTTCGCGCACAAAGCGGAGGACTTGGTTGGCAAAAGTGGTAGAGCCAATTGAGCCTGATCCATCGATCACGAACAGCAGGTCCGTCTTCTGACTGGGACAGCTGGTCTTCACCGTGCACACACGGCCCTGTTCCAGGTTGGCTGAGGAGCTGACGTCCACGAAGCCAGGCAGACACTGACAGGGGGCAGGGAGGTTTGAGAAGAAAAGAGGTTGGGGGAGGAAGGAACGTTGCAGGTGTAGCCATCAGGGAGGTTGACGCACTGCGAGTTGTCGTCGCAGCTGTGCAGGCTGCGATGGAGGCATTCATCGGTTTCCACTGTACAGCGTCGCCCAGGGGGCAAGCCTGAATTCGGCTGCGACTCTATTTTCAGCCTAATTGCAAAGTCTTGCTAGGCCTCCTCACCGTTCATGGCGGAGACGTCCAGATAACCGGCGAAGCACTTGCAGTTGTAGCCCTGGGCCGTGTCCACGCTGCAATATGCTCTATATCCACCAGGACTCGCATTAATTCTCAATATTCAATGTCTCTGTGAGGTTTGAGCCAAAGGGCGGAAGCACGTGCCCAAAAAAAGTCTACCACATTTTAGAATCTTTGGACCATTCTTTGGAACTGGAACAATTCTAAGACTACTGGTGGCCTGTAGCTGAAATTCGATTTCAAATTTTGATTTTTTAGTTTCGAAAACAGTCAATTTCCTTTGCCTCAAATTTCCTTTGCCTCATTGCTCGAAAGCGGCCACCATTGCGCGTAGGGTGAGCAGTCGTTGTCCTGTCGTCTGGCGCACTCGTTGTCCACGCGCTGGCAGCGACGCCCCGGCTGACGCTGTGGATCCAAACTCACATCCAGATACCCAAAGGGACAAGCGCAGGTGTAGGAGTCGAAGGTGTTCGTGCACTGCGCCGCCGGGTCGCAGTCCGTGGACCCGCTGCAGGCATCGTAGCCTCCAAAGCAGAGCCTCTAGGAGGGTTCAGGGAGGAGAAGGGGGGAAATGAACGTCGGCAGGACTGATCAGAGTAGCGGGAGCTGCCGTCGGGGCATTGGCAGATGTAGCCGCCTGCGGCCAGTTCAAAGGCGCAGCGTTCCTGGCCGGAGCACTCGTTGCCGCCGTTGGTGCACCGCTGGTACTGCAATAGGTCCCTTTCTAGCCTTCTTGGTACCATGCACCCAGAGGGTCCCCGTGGAATAATGTGAGGGAAGCCGGAAGCAACTGTGGGAGCTGGGGTATGGGGGTGGAAGTGGAAGAGCGTCTAGGGATAGAGAAGAAGAGGCGGGTTGGGGAGGCTAATGGGTGTGTGGAGGTAAATTGCCAGGCGCCACTCTGGGAGGAGAAGAGCTTACGCATGGGGCACAGCTTGGACTGGCCTGAGACGGGCTGGCTGGATACTCAAGAACAAAGCCACGATAAGGATTCCAAGAAGGTGCTGCACGGCCACTATCGATGGGTGCCCAGACTGCTATGGGCTGACAACTTTATCTGTCCATCTTACAAATTTTCTTATAAAATTTGAATTGTTGTACTATTTATCAAAAATGGGGGAAAGTTTGTTCGTCTAAATTGTTTCATGGTTTTCTATAAAATGTACACAGATAAAAGTTGCCAGCCCCTCGGTGCGGAGGCTAAATTGGACGTGTTGCGCGCCTTGAGAACCAAAAGAAGGGCCTTCTACAGCCCTGCTTACCATTTGACCAGGGACGTAGTACGAGGAGGCCCAAAACTGCTCAAGCCAGCAACTTTCAGCCACTGGGCCCTTCCATCAACAACCCCTGAACCCATAAAATCCCTTACATCGGAGGTCCCGTAGTCGCTCTGGTGCCAGCGACAGACGCGGCCGGGGTAGGCCTGGATGCTGGGCGAGGCGTCCACGTAGCCGGCACGGCAGCGACAGTCGAAGTCCTCCGCTCTGTCCAGGCAGTCCGCGTTCTCCGAGCAGTCGTGGCGCCCGCTCGCGCACTCGTCCAGGTCTAGGTTGAGGCTGAGGTTTTGGGAAGGATGGAGGAGGATGAGAGGGGAGTTGAAAGTGGATGCTAAAGGGAATGAATTAAAATAGGAACAGGGTAGTTATACAATATTTCTTTCTTGGGAAGTATTGAGGATGAGGATGATGAGAGGGAAGTTAAAAGTGGATAATAAAGAGAACTAATAAAAATAAGACCAAGCTAGTTATATAGTCGTTCTTTATATTTTTTATCGCCTTCCTTCCTACAGCTCTTCTTAGTGATTTAGTTTTCCGCCTAAAAACATCGCTGACCCTCAACATCAAAACTAATTTTCCAACTACACCAATTTTGGCTTTGGATGTCTAAAGGGGTTGCTCTCACTCTGAACACAGCGGTGGCCGGCTGGCAGCTGGTAGTTGAGTGAGACGTCCAGAAATCCGGGCAGACAGCGACAGCCGAAGCCGTCCTCCTCGTCCTGGCAGACGGCGTTGGCGTCGCAGCGCACCCCGTACCTGGCCGGGTCCAGGCACTCGTCCACCTTCGCCCGGCACACCCGCCCCCCGGGCCCCCCGGACGGGCTCAGGTCCACGAAGCCTGGCTGGCTGCAGCATTCTCTCCTCTTTCAGTCTTATTCATCTTGAGGGGGGAGTCTGGAAGAACCAGATACACTGATAGCCGTCCAGGCTGTCGAAGCAGTCCGCGTTCTGGTGACAGTCGTTGAGGCGGCGATCCGAGCACTCGTTTCTGACTGGAAGGGGTGGGCTTGGCGAAGCAGAGGCGAGAAGGAGAGGGGGGCTTTACTGGTGCAGCGTCCGGTGGCGTCGTCCCGGGCGATGCCTTTGGGGCAGAGACAGCGGTACTGCCCGTTCACGAAGGAGCAGGCCTGGAGAGGGCAATCGGTTGCGGAGGGCTAGGAGGAGGGAAGGGGGAACCTCTCTCCTGTCAGTGTCACAGGCGTAGGGGTCGTCCACATTGCAGGGGCGAGCGGAGGCCGCGATGTCCACGCCGCCGCCGCCGGGACGAAGCCAGCCTCAAATCAGCGTTCTCAACTCCATTTCACTTCCGCTTGCTTTGCCTCTCATCCTCATCCTGCCTTAGGGATTGTAGTTTACTTTTGCTTCTGCTCAAAAACTGCAATGAAAGATTTAAAGTCTGTCCTACAGACGATCTGTAGACTATTTCCGCTGCCTTTCAGAGCCTTGGCCGGCAATTTTGCTGATTTGTAGCGCAGGCAAGACATCCTGATACGCTGATTTGTGATTAGCAATTGCGGCTAGGGCGTGTCAGCCGTCTCATTAGCCGCCGGTGAACAGAAGGAGGTCAATGAGCCGGCCTGGAAAACCAGTCCCTCCCTTTCCTCGGGATCCCGCAATACATGCCCTCCAATATAGCTTCTTCTGCCACTAAAAGCACTCGCTTTCGGGCAAAGAGCCTGGCACACACACACCTTTTCATGCACCTTTGGAGCGCAAAAAAGC
>JASANA010010305.1:0-51519 GCA_030248095.1 Ptycholaimellus sp. GST1_10
AACCAGCTGTCCACGGGAATCCTGCTGCTTCCCGATCCACCCTGGATGCTTGACCTCGATGGGATCCACCCACTACCGAAAGCAGTGTACCGGCGGGTGCGCAATTGGCTCGAAGAGGACACCGTGATGGGTGCGGTTTGGGTAGAGGCGAGACGGAGACAGGAGATGACGACTAGTGGCCTCGGTTCCAACGTCGATTCCGGAGCCGCGATGACTAAAGAAGGCACCACGAGCCGGGAGGGAGACTCCCGTTCGTCAGGAAGATCGGGAGAGCCGACGGCTGACATGAGAGGACGCAACTTTGTCATTAAAATCGACCACGGATGCGATCTCCGTCTCCGTCGACTTCATTTCCACACCTGGAACCACGTCCTGTGTCCCAGAGACATTCGGGTGCCGATCCAGATTCACAAGATACTGGAGAGATGCTTTGACGGTCAAAGTCGCTACTCGACACGCCGACGTCGAATGGTGCTAGAAAGACCGGATGGAGCTCGGCTCTCCTTCCATCTACAAGTCTAAACCCGCTGCTAGGACCACTTCGACTAGTACGCGACCACCCACTTGACCGAGACCGCTACTCCTCCATGACCTCCCCTCCCTCACGGACCCAGCCCAGCCCAGCTCCAATGGAATTATCACTTCGGACGAGATCCCGGAGACTCAAGTCGGAATTTCGAGTCATAGCGTAGGAGCTCGCCGAGTCAACACCGACCAAGGGTGCTGACAGAGGAGAAGCTCCGTGACGGAACACTTCCTTCCTAAGACGAACACTGGAGCATCGCCATCAGATGCTGAGACCACTCGATTCTGGGAACACCGAACGATGATTACCCCTCTGTCCCCTCCAGTAGTACCATGCTTGTAGCTTAGATCCGAGGCCCCGTTCCTCTGCCCGCTGTAGATGCGCGGTGTGATCACTGCTATCCTTCCCGGCCGCCCGGCGGGTGCGCTGTGCTGTTTCCCAAACCTGTTTCGTCCGTCCCATGTTGACGAGGCGGGCGGAAGGGAGGCCGGGATCAGTCTGTCTATTTTCCCCCAAGATGCCCTAACCTGTTCCGCTCTCCTTCCCGGCTCTTCCGGGCCTCTTCCGGTGACCTACGAAAGAGAATCTCGCTATGTTCCTGCTGTTACACCACACTGACCATGACAGGTGGTCCAAAAGCTGCTCTCTGGAAAATGATCTCGGCTCAGGGTTGGTGCCCTAGTGGCAGAATCTCAATAGACAAGGCTAGGAAATTTCAGCGGATGGTGGTGGAATCGGTGCAGTTATGCCAACCCCAACCGCGTGTGACAAACCACGTGCAACGATGATGGAAACGGGATATATTGGTTCCCATGGAAAAGTAGGATAGGGTATTTGAACAAATTTTCAATAAAACTTTACTGAAATTGCTGGGCTTTGCATTGTAAACCCATTGTAAGCCACGAAATTGTTAATATCAAGTTTTCCTTGGTGAAATATCTTAAATGTGATGCCGTTCCGGAAACTAATCGAAAAATCGAGTCTAAATAATCGGATGCAACCACCCTTGTTCCTCTCATACAATGCTTCTTAAAACCGAGCAAGCCGTGGGCTGGGGATGAAATGCGGCAACGTTGGTAAGAATGCGGGGCTTGAAAGGTATTTAGAGTTCCAAAAATCACACTTCAGGCATCCATACAGAAAGCATCAGCTGAGACAGACACAAGCGCTTAGTTTCGCTAATTCATGCGGGAAATATATGCTAGAAAAGCTGTGTTAAAATTAAGCTCTATTTATATCTGTCGAAAAAGGTGCTGCTTTTTCGTCAACCATAGTTATCGAATTATGCTATTACCCTGTGCAAAATACATCTATCACTGGGTAAAACACATGCTCCGACCAACACCCAAACATCAGCAATGAATCTAGACTACCGGTTAGCTAGAATCACATCTTGCTGACGCTTGATGGAAGACATGGCCGGCTTAGCTCAGTCGGGAGAGCGTTAGACTGAAGATCTAAAGGTCCCTGGTTCGATCCCGGGAGGCGGCAGTGTATTTTGCTTTCGTTAAATACTTTCGACACCTTTTTTTAAATGTTTACTGACTTAATTAACTTCTCACGCCTTTACAACATGTTAAATATATTTTCCAATGCAAATCGATGATAGCACGCATCATTACTGACTAAATCCGGTCTCCAATGGTCACCGTTTGTTTTTTTCTTCAAGTAAACTATCCCAATTGAAATAAGCAAAAACCGTATAGTTTTATCGAAGTTGTCAAAAAATTGTAAAAGTTTAAAAGCATGGTTTCGCTTGGGTTCGAACCGAGGACCTTGCGCGTGTGAGGCGCACGTGATATCCAACTACACTACGAAACCGACAATGCTAGGCCAAGGGTAAATAGAAGTGGCACAAGCAGCTGGGATGCATGCGAAAAGAAAGCGCAATGTTTTCAACAATTTACAGTGAAATTGAGCGGTACTATTTATATGTTTATATGGCCGGCTTAGCTCAGTTGGGAGAGCGTTAGACTGAAGATCTAAAGGTCCCTGGTTCGATCCCGGGAGGCGGCAGAATATTTTGTTTTGGTTTACTGCGTCCAACATCATGAATGTTTTTCGCATTACTAAGGTCAATCATATTTTTAGAATTATCATTCTCAAAAATGATTGTTTAAAATTTAAAATAAATTAAATACATTTATAGCTCAATGGCTTGCCTTTAGCCAGTTGTTTTTTGAAGGTATCACGACTTTTCGTACCCAGGACTTTTCGTACCCGACTTTTCGTACCCGATTTTTCGTACCCAGACTTTTCGTACCCAAGACTTTTCGTACCCAGACTTTTCGTGCCCAAGGTTTTTTTTAGCAGTTTTAACATGTTTTGCATACAGTCTTAGCCCATCCTTCTCATTCCATCAGTCTAGCCCAAAGACAAGACATTTTCACCTATTTTCACCAAGTTTTAGACGTGTATAGTGGCTTACATATAACCACACACCCTGCGCTAACTTATCCCCTAGTTGCTACGGGTTTGACACAGTAAAGGATGAGTGTGCACAGGGTGTGTGGTTATATGTCAGCCACTTTGCATGTCTGAAACTAAGTGAAAATAGGTGAAAATGTCTTGTCTTTGGGCTAGACTGATGGAATGAGAAGGATGGGCTTAGACAGTATGCAAAACTTGTTAAAACTTCTAAAAAAATTTGGGTACGAAAAGTCTGGGTACGAAAAGTCTTGGGTACGAAAAGTCTGGGTACGAAAAATCGGGTACGAAAAGTCGGGTACGAAAAGTCCTGGGTACGAAAAGTCGTATAACCGTTTTGAATGCTTTTATTTGTTTGTATTTATCACATGGACTATACAGTTTGAATAACAAAATAAAAATTTATTGCCCAATTTATTGAATATGTTCACATGTCGCAAAACTCATTTTTGTGTGACTGCTCTCTCAACCTTTTTGCAGAAGCCATGGGGCAGACGCATTTGTTGCTCTGATAACATTTCGCAAAAATTTTAACATTTCAGAAATTCCTATGCAAATTCAAGTCAGGCAAGTTATACTCTACCGCAAAATTGGACCCAGCCAGTCAGAGTGAATCAGGGGCTGAAACAATCGGCGCGTGAGAGAAAGAATGGGGAGCTGGTGGGGATGGGAGGTGGTGGTGGGTGTGTGTTTGTGTGTGTGTGCATGAGAATAGGGCGGCGGGCAGGTGAGTAAAGCAGGCAGCTGCCCCCTCTCCCAGGCACTGCAAAGCCGGTTCAGCCTAATGCTATGCAGCTCGTCGTGGCTTTATTTGGCCGCCCCCCGCGCTGTCTGGTAGCTTCCAGAGGCGCCTAGCTTGGACAGCCACGTATTTGGATTTGGCGTTTACATAGAGTGCCTGTGAAATTGCATTGGATTTGGCGCAATCCTAGCCCATGAATAGGTTCTGTCATATATTGACCGAGGCCCAGCCACACTGCTAGTGCTTGCAAAGTGTCTCGCATGTTTGAAATATTCGATATTCGACGCATGGTCTTCCAGGAATTTTATTTTACCGATCAGCTTTTTTGCCCAGAAACCTGCGGACCCATTCTAGCCGCGCTTCAACTGGCTAGCAGCTCAGCAGGAAGTTCATTGCTTTGCAGCCTGAGCTCATTCCCAGCTGGTATGCGATGAGTGAGACAGGCGTGACCTACTACATACCCGCAGGTTGGAAGCTGCTGCAAGCATCCCAGCACTCCATTCACCCCTACTGCAGGCAAGCGAAACGAGGCCAAACCGCCGCGAGCTCCACCGCGTCCGCGCCCCGAAGCTCTTCCTACACCTCCACCGCCCGCCAACGCCTACAAACCTGCGCCCAGCAAACCTTTGCCTTCTGGCTAGTCTCTTGGCATTTGAGGCTTTGATAGGCTGCTGCTTGTGAATGTAATGGGAAATAGGAGGAATAATGTAGGTGGAGGAACGATGAGCATGCTGGGCTCATTCTTCGGCAGCGGGAGCAGCTCCATCAACGCCGCCTCCATCAAGGAGGCCAATGCTCAGGTGGAGGCCATGCACGCCCGCATACAGGACCTGGAGCGGAGAGTTTATCATTTTTCATTTTTTTCAGCTATTTCAAATATTTTACGAAAAATTCGGAATGACAAAAATTAAAATTTAAAATGCATAAAGTTTATTTTAACCTAGGCTAATTTGTAAGGTAGAAGAGCAGATGGAGCTGCTGGAGCGGCGTAGACTGGAGGCCGCAGCTCAGTACCGGCACATGATGAGCCAGAAGGAGGCCGAGATTCGCAACATTCGGTCACTTCGCCTGTTCTCACTTTTGAATTAACCAGAAGAAGCGGACTAACTTTCCAGTGAGGCATGCGAGGCTGCCCTGGAGGCCAAAGAGGCTGCCGAGGCTCGCCTCACCGAGAAGGACTTCCAGATTGGACTGCTCCTCAATCGGCTAGCCAATCTTTTCTGCCGCCCTCAATTTCTCCCTCTGCATTCATTCAGTGTGCTCCTTCCTTCGAATTAGAAAAAAGAATAAATGCTCACAGAAGTCCTATTGTTTTGGTGTTGAGGTGCAGCTATCTGGACCAAGCAGCCAGCTATGCGCCGATCTTGGATCAGCTAAGCTCGTGCCTGAAAAACGCCTTTATCGCCCCCTCCGCCAAGGTGGCTTCCATCAAGCCCCACTCTGCTTCTGGAAGTCTCAGCGGACCTGCGTTGGCTCTACTTTCCGCTTTCTCAAACAATTAGACGCATTTTACAGAGCTATTAGCGAAAGCATCCAGCACCTTCAAACCTCCGGCAAACCGCCGAAGTCACATGATATCAAGCATGGCAAATGACACCTCATCTAGTGATTTCGGACATAAGGACCAAAACTGTTGCTTTTAGGCATGTCACGTTGGGTGTCTGAATTGATGGGCGTTTTTGGGTGCTTTAAAACATCTTCCTGCTTGTTTTTCCTTCTCTCTTGGAATTTTCACACATTCATGATCTATGTTTTTCCAATATCTTTGCTAAAAAGTTTTGCGAAAAAAATCGAATCGGCTTCTCGTAAACCGAGCAAAGCGAAAAGAGCGCCCATGTGTCATGAAAAGAGCATTGTAAATTCGCTCGAAATTCATGCAAATGTTCCACCAGTTGATACCAGTAGCAAAGCAATTTTCTTGATGTAATGCTTGGGTGAGTCGAGCTATTGAGAGAGAAGATCTTCTTATAGGCAGGCCCAGGGTACCATAGTACTCTATCGCTTTCAATGATTACTACAGCAGCCGGTTATTTTGCGAAACTCTCCAAATATTCTTTTCAAATTAGCCATCTATAGTGACCTCAATATGGGTGGCACAGCCAGGCAATCAAAAAAGGCCATCCATGCTAAACTCAGCAGACCAGCTCTGTCTAGACCGGCCACAATGTCCTCCGATGGCCATTTGGCGGCAATAACCATCTCTTGGCGACAGCAGAAACTCTTTCAGCTCTCCTCACTCATTCTGCCGGAGCCAATGCTGCCACTGACCCTGCACCTCTTGCTGGGGCCCATTGGAGCCAGTACAATGGACCGGCAAGGTATTTCTTGCACTCTCTTCCCACTCTCCATCAGATACTCTTCAACCTGAGCAGCGCTTGCCGAATTCTGCGATGAGATGAACACCAACCAGGTGGCCCTTTCAACCCAATTTGTTAGCAACATGAGCGTTTGCGTGTTCGCTATCTATGACGGCGGCGGGTTGCTGGACAGTCTGCAGCACGCGCAGGATATGTGCCAGCTGAGTAGCAACCATTGAATCTCTGGCTCCTAAGGCTCCTTTGAGGTGTGCTTCCAGATGTGGCTGAAAAACCTGCTTCCAGATGCGACTGGCGCGGAGCTGCTACGTTTGGACCACCCCGCGAAGGCCGCCTTCCTGCTCCAGTGGGCTCATCCAGAGCCCATACTGGTCTAGCGTCCGGATGGCTGTGGATTGAAAGGGGGCCTAGGATTGAAGGTGGGGGTGGAGAATGGCAAGTGGTTGGATGGGCATCTGCAGGCCATGGGGAGTCTAGAGCTGCCCACAGGTTGGTCCTGGAGCTTTGCAACTGCAGCCGACCAGGAGTTGGATGACGATCCCTCGGGTAGAGCCTGGCTCCTGCTAGCAAATGCAGTCTTGGCCGATTTAGGTCCTCACCTGGTGGTGATCAAAGACAAAGCGGCTGGCGGCAATTCGCTGGTAAAAGGTCGCTGCGATGTGAGTGTAGAGGATAGCTGCGGCGACCTCACCATCGGCTGCCAATACACCGGCTTCTCCACCCAGCGCCGAGCATCTGCCTCCAACTTTCGCGCCAATGCCCATAGTTTATGGTCGGAGGCTAGCCTCCAACCGGAGGAGGCCTCCGGTTTAAAAATAAATTCTGAGTTTATGGTTGGAGGGGATCCGGAGGAGTTCTCCGATTTACATGATAACCAGTGGGGGTGGTCTAGGGCACCTCCGGATCCCCACCGGTGTCCATAACTCTTGATATATGATGAGTTTAGACAATAGAAACATATCCTCATGCTCAGTATGCGATTTCCCATTCATCCAGAATAGGTATTGTCAATTAGACTGCAAATTTTGAAATTGATGCTGAAAATGCCAAAATAACCACAATTTGCATATCAATAGATTTGTTTTGATGCCAGGATTGCAAAAATTCTATTTTTAGCAAAATTTGTAAAAACTTATTTTTTGCTATTTCCAACCTAATACCATTGGACCCCTTTCCATGCTCAAAACACTAGATATTGGCTTCTTTGCTGCTTCACCGATCAATTAATTGCTATTCAAGCTCTTCAACAATATGTAAAGGTGATAGAGCTGTGTTGAAGCAGGGGCAGACAGACTAGAGAGCAGAGGATATCCTTCACTCAAGGCGGAGGAGACCTCTGCGCAGTGGAATAACCATAAACTTAAGCAAGTGAGATGTCCACTGCGCAGAGGAGACCTCCGGAGGTTAGCCTCCGGAGGCTAACCTCCGACCATAAACTATGAGCACAAGTCTCTGCGCGGCATGCGAGGCCCATCCGATCGCATGTAACCTGAATTGCTCTTAACAAAGCCAGCTTGGCGTAATCTGCCTTAGCGGAGTGGTTGTTGTCATCTGTTGTTTTGCCGAGCCATCTGTTGCCAGCCTAGTTCGAGTTCAGAGGTTCCTCTGATCCAAAGTCAGGCTTGGTTAGGCTGGGCAAAATGGCTAAAGGGCTGGCTGTACAGGCATTGGGCTGGAAGGGAGAGCAGTGCGCTGATGTGCCTGCTGGCATGCATGGGGGACGAGTACTGCTGGGCCGCGGACTGGGGTTAGGCTGGGCAAAATGGCTAAAGGGCTGGCTGTACAGGCATTGGGCTGGAAGGGAGAGCAGTGCGCTGATGTGCCTGCTGGCATGCATGGGGGACGAGTACTGCTGGGCCGCGGACTGGGGTTAGGCTGGGCAAAATGGCTAAAGGGCTGGCTGTACAGGCATTGGGCTGGAAGGGAGAGCAGTGCGCTGATGTGCCTGCTGGCATGCATGGGGGACGAGTACTGCTGGGCCGCGGACTGGGGTTAGGCTGGGCAAAATGGCTAAAGGGCTGGCTGTACAGGCATTGGGCTGGAAGGGAGAGCAGTGCGCTGATGTGCCTGCTGGCATGCATGGGGGACGAGTACTGCTGGGCCGCGGACTGGGGTTAGGCTGGGCAAAATGGCTAAAGGGCTGGCTGTACAGGCATTGGGCTGGAAGGGAGAGCAGTGCGCTGATGTGCCTGCTGGCATGCATGGGGGACGAGTACTGCTGGGCCGCGGACTGGGGTTAGGCTGGGCAAAATGGCTAAAGGGCTGGCTGTACAGGCATTGGGCTGGAAGGGAGAGCAGTGCGCTGATGTGCCTGCTGGCATGCATGGGGGACGAGTACTGCTGGGCCGCGGACTGGGGTTAGGCTGGGCAAAATGGCTAAAGGGCTGGCTGTACAGGCATTGGGCTGGAAGGGAGAGCAGTGCGCTGATGTGCCTGCTGGCATGCATGGGGGACGAGTACTGCTGGGCCGCGGACTGGGGTTAGGCTGGGCAAAATGGCTAAAGGGCTGGCTGTACAGGCATTGGGCTGGAAGGGAGAGCAGTGCGCTGATGTGCCTGCTGGCATGCATGGGGGACGAGTACTGCTGGGCCGCGGACTGGGGTTAGGCTGGGCAAAATGGCTAAAGGGCTGGCTGTACAGGCATTGGGCTGGAAGGGAGAGCAGTGCGCTGATGTGCCTGCTGGCATGCATGGGGGACGAGTACTGCTGGGCCGCGGACTGGGGTTAGGCTGGGCAAAATGGCTAAAGGGCTGGCTGTACAGGCATTGGGCTGGAAGGGAGAGCAGTGCGCTGATGTGCCTGCTGGCATGCATGGGGGACGAGTACTGCTGGGCCGCGGACTGGGGTTAGGCTGGGCAAAATGGCTAAAGGGCTGGCTGTACAGGCATAGGGCTGGAAGGGAGAGCAGTGCGCTGATGTGCCTGCTGGCATGCATGGGGGACGAGTACTGCTGGGCCGCGGACTGGGGTTAGGCTGGGCAAAATGGCTAAAGGGCTGGCTGTACAGGCATTGGGCTGGAAGGGAGAGCAGTGCGCTGATGTGCCTGCTGGCATGCATGGGGGACGAGTACTGCTGGGCCGCGGACTGGGAGGAGGCCAGCAAGATTTGCCGTCGTTTCCACAGCCCCGTTCTTAGAGCTGGGCTGGAGCCGGCGCCTGGCTTCACGGTCTTCTATGATGCCCACTAGGATGGGAGTCGTTAATTACCCAATATTGTTTCGTGTTCACGTAGACTGTCTTATATCCCATCGATGATGGTTAGGATTTCAAGAGTTGATAATTGGTGATGTCATTTTGTGATGTCAATTGAGGATAATGAAGCACACGCCTGGCTAGATGGATTGAAATCAATAGCTGGCTGGACCGTTTTCAGAGCAATGTGTAAAAAATAGCGCCAGAAAACCGTTTACAAAAAGAATGCTTGTGATAGGGTGCGTTCTACTGACTAATTCTGCTAAATATACTGGCTCTACTCTATTTTGATGCCACGATATGTGCTGCACTCTTCAGAAAAAAATTCAAAAAAAATTGAGCTGCAAATATTTTATACAAACTAAGCATAGTTGGACTTATAGCCATCAACAAGGTATTCTCGGCGGTTGCCAAGATGCGCGGCCTCACCTCAAGACACCACCTAGACGAAAATGCCAAAATTCATCAGATTTCAATGAAAACCTATGAATTATGCATGTTCCAATTTTTGAAACATCAAGATTTTGGGTTTTTGACTATAAATCGAGAAATACTAAAAATTTCCAAAATTCCTTTTGCCAGCTTCAAGATATTATTTTCACGGATGTACATACCAAAAATCAGCTAGTTTCATCGAAAAACCATGGACTTATGCATGTTCAAACTTTTGAAACATCAATATTTTGGGTTTTTGACTATAAATCAATAAATACAAAATATTTCGAAATTTCCTTTTGCCAGCTTCAAGATATTACTTTGACGGATGTACCTGCCAAAAATCAGCTGATTTCATTGAAAACCCAGCGATTTATGATTTTTGGTACTTTGAAACATCATAATTTTGGGTTTTGGGCGAAAAACGCAAAATTACGTCAAGCGCAAAAAATGGCCTGGAAATACCACCTAGGCGGACCTTCATGCAAAAAATTAGCCAATTTCGTTGAAAAACCGCGGAGTACGGGCCCCGGAACCACACACATATATATATATATATATATATGCGGACAGACGGACGCAAAAATGGGGTAACTGCTTAAGCTGGCCTTGGCCGCCCGCCGCTTCGGGCAGGGCGCCAGAGCTCCTCCGGCCTCCGGGCACGGGTGCTACGGCCCCTACGCTTCGCCTAGCATGCTTCGCATGCTAGGCTACGCTCCGGGGCCTCCGCACCCATGCCCTCCGGCCTACGGAGCTCTGACTGCCCTGCCCTCCGCGGCAGGCGGCCTTCGGCCGCGCAAAAATTTCAATTCACGAGCTCATGGTGGGCTGGATAAATCTGTGTTCAAGGATTGCCATACGGAAAACTATATATTATTTCTGTATTTCTTCGATGGGGATACTGATTTTGGAGAAAAATTTGTTTTTGTTCTGATACAATGGTTCCGAAAGCATTTTCTGCTTTTGACGACAATTATTTATCCGCTTGCTACAATGAAGGAAGCGAAGAAAGGCATAATTTACAGATGGTAATGAAATGGAAGCCTCAGCCTAGTTACGAAAGCACAACCGGTCAAGAGATTGTCACAACTTAGGCGAATGGACCCGCTATCGCACACGTCATCCTAGCCGCGAAACAAAGTAGTACGAAAGCAAAGAAGGGATAGCTATTCGAAGGCCCATTAGACGTCTCTAACTGATGAAACCGGCTGACATAAGGGAGTAAAAAAAGAAGGAGGCTAGCTGTGACTCTTGAAACGCGGGAGTCGCTTGGGCTGGAGCTTGTCGCGCAGGATTTTCTCGATGGCCTGATTCTGCTTCTGCTCCAACCGGCTGTTCCGAGTCCACACAGCCACCTCAATTTAAAAGTCATCAACTTTTCATCAATAAAAAACGGTTTTAAAAAAATTAAAATCGATCAAAAATGCAAAAACTGAAATAAAAAATTTCCTTTTAGATGGTAAAATAGAGGAAATAAATTTCTGGAACAGCGAGATAGAGACTGGGAGAAAAAAAACCTTGCCGCCCTCGTTGCGTATGGAAACGACGGCTCCATTGATCTCGGCGCCCAGCTCGCCGAACTGCTCCCCGATCAACGCCAACTCCAGCTCCAGCCAGTAGTTGTCCATCTCCGCCTTCTCCCATTTACCCACCTCAAATATCCCCATTGCGCAACCAACAACCAAAAGCAACGCTTTTCTCAGCCTCATTTTTCGAGAGTCTCTAGTGATGCCACCGAAATCGATGCAATAGGAGGTGATAAAGAAGACGAGACGGAACAAAAGGGGAGAAAGAGAGACTACTGACGTGGATGAGCCAGCGGCCGCCGCGTCGGTTGGCGGGGTCATCCCAGGTGGGGCGGATGCCGTCCTTGAAGAGGTAGAAGTCGGCGCCCTGGGGGAGCTGGGAGGGGAGGGCGATGGTCTTGTGCAGGGCCCAGAACTCCTCCACCGTCTCCACCCCCGTCACCAAAGAGCAGAGACCAAAAGGGAGAAGGAGAGAGACTACTGACGTGGATGAGCCAGCGGCCGCCGCGTCGGTTGGCGGGGTCATCCCAGGTGGGGCGGATGCCGTCCTTGAAGAGGTAGAAGTCGGCGCCCTGGGGGAGCTGGGAGGGGAGGGCGATGGTCTTGTGCAGGGCCCAGAACTCCTCCACCGTCTCCACCCCCGTCACCACCTTCAGCCGATCCTCCCACTCCACGCTCTCGTCCGGCGCCAGGTACCACAGCACCCACCTGCACTCCTCAGAGGCCTAGAGCAAATCGACCAAACACAAAATTCATTTTGGAATCTCGAAAACATTGTAAAAATATCCTCCTTGCCATAATTGATATTCGCTTAGGGAGAAGAGAACCGATGCTGGAGCGGATGCTTGAGGCAGAGCTCTTTGGGGGGCGTAGATTTGGTGTCCTCTCCCTGGGACGACATTCTGGCCGGGCTGGGTTAGACGGATTGGGCAGGCGTCTGGTGGGGGGTGAAAAAACGAAGTGAATGAGGCCCTGTCTGAGCGAGGACCTTCAGTCGCGTATGCATTCCTGCCAGCGCAATCCTTGTGCCCCCAGCCTTCTTCTGTTTCTGGAATGTGCATGCGAGTTGTCGACTGTTTTACTGTCAATTGGTTTCAATGTCAAAGATACAAATCACAAAATGACAGGCAAAGTTAAATCAACAGCCAAAAACGCTGAGCAAAGCATTGTCATGAAATTGCTGCCGCTGACGCAAATCCGGGCGAGCTTCCAAGCGCAGGCAAGATTACACAGCCCCCAGTTTGCCTGTTGACAGAAGAAGTTATCAGTGGCAGGTGAACTGGAGCACCTGACAAGCCTCAGTCCCCCAGTCACTCCCTAGAGTTAGAGAAAGCGGAAGAATGAACGCCATAGCAGCTCTCAGCCTATTAGGCCTATTGAGTCTGCTGGGACTGAGCATGGGTGAACGGGTTCGGTGCCCGGGCAGGTGGCCGATCTACTGCGACGGCTGCCAGTGCTGCCCCAACGGATGTCTCTGCCCCAATGCCCACGACTGTCCTGCGTCCACCCACTGCCCCATCGCCGATCCCGCCACCTGTGGCATGGGCTCCAGCCTTGGGCCAACGGCACAGCCTGAGACCTCCACACAGTTCCAGACTACGCATGTGGTTGGCTCTGGTTTTCGGACTATTTCATTTTTAGCCGATGAACTAAAAACAGGTTTTTCGCTATGTTATCAAAGGGGATTTTTTTGAAATGTTCCACAACAGCAATTCGAAATTTGATTAGATTGAAAGTGACTCATTAGCAGGGTCCAATTCATGAGTTGGCAGAATTGAGCGCGAACCCGTAGGTATCTTCAGAAGCGAGCACAACCACTGGCTGCGTTCAGACCACTGCTGGGCCCAGTCCTGGCACTCACAGCACCACCACAGGTATCCTTATTGTTTTACGGGGTCCTTAAGCAATGCCACTAAAACGAGACCCGTGCTGTTTAAACTTTTTTTTGAAAATTAGGTAAGTTTTAAGCCCATTGAAACATTTTTCGGCAAGAAATTGACGGAACAAAACGATTCTTAACTTTTCTTCATTTTAAGTTAAAATTAAAGATGAACTTTAAGACAAAATTTAAAAGCGGAAAACATCTCGGGCAAGGAACGAAAGTGAGGGAATGGAGTTTGAGGTGAAAAGTTGAGCTTATTTCTGTTTGCAGCAGCGCCGGGAACGCTGATCCTGGACGAGGAGTTCAACACGCTGAACTTCCAGCGGTGGAAGCACGAGCTGACGATGAGCGGGGGCGGCAACTGGGAGTTCCAGGTCTACCAGAACAATCGCACCAACTCCTACGTTCGCGACGGCGTCCTCTACATCAAACCCGGTCTCACTGCGGACTTTGTCGGCTCCGAAGACGTCGTTAGTCAACCTCCTAATATGCTCAAAGTCAACTGCAATAAACAGAATCAAAATGAAACTGAAGTGAGACAAGTCCTTAATTCAGTTTATTTTCGGTCGGATTTTTGCACTTTTAAGATTGGCTGAATCTAGTGCCCTGAAAAATCTTTCTTGAAAATTGAAATGTAGACTCACAAAATGTCCTTCTCAGTTTAGTTTATTCTTCCTTCACTTACGAACGGGCAACTGCAGCTGTCTGGCATCCTAACCGCTTCAGTTGGCCGTCCGGAAATGAATGAAGCAAATAATCATTCAAATATGGATAAAATCATCGCAACTGCTGCAGATGAAGTTCCGCGGAGAGCTGGACCTCTGGGGCACGTCGCCGGCGGATCTGTGCACAGGGAACGCCTTCTACGGCTGCAAGCGGGTGGCGGGCGGCGGCGGCAATTATCTACCGCCCATCACCTCCGCTCGCCTACGCACCGCGGAGCACTTTGCCTTCCGCTACGGACGCATCGAGGTTCTCTCTCCACTCCTTTGCACTGCCTAGTGGCGTTTGGACACAGCCTAGGAGGATTAATTGGCTGAACTGAGAGAGATGGATTGCTTTTTGGTTTGCAGATCAAAGCCAAGCTGCCGCTGGGGGACTGGCTGTGGCCTGCCATCTGGCTGCTGCCCAGGGACAACGAGGTTTCAGAGGCCTAGCTTTTGAGTGAGGCTAATCGTGAGGACTGTTTTTGCAGTATGGTAACTGGCCAGCTTCGGGCGAAATCGACATAGTGGAATCGCGCGGCAATCGCGGCTATCCTCAGTCCGCCGGCGGAGGGCCAGAGTCGTTCGGAACCACCCTACATTTCGGACCCAACTACATGCAGGACCACTGGCAGGTAAAGATCCTCTCAGAAAAGAACCATGAAGGGTGAAGAAATCAGCTGATGAGAGAGGAAATGAAGAAGAATATGAAGAAAATGTGAAAATGAAGGAAAATTGCTGGAATTTTGCAGAAAGCACACGCCGTTTACTCACTGCCTTCGGGGACGTTTGCGGACGAGTTCCACACGTTCGGCTTTGTCTGGAAGGCCGATCGCATGTACTCCTATGTGGACAGTGAGGAGAACATTGTCATGGATCTTCCCATCACAAAGGCTCTTTCTTCCATACATCATCAAATATGTCTTTTCATAAACTTATTTACCCATTCAGAGCATGTGGGATATCGGGGACTTCCCGAGCTCCTACGCCAACCCCTGGGCCACAGCCAACGGCCTCAACGCTCCCTTCGACAAGCAGTTCTACATCATACTCAACCTGGCTGTGTTTTTGCTCTTTTGGACTGCATTTAGATGTTGGGAAAAGGGACTGCATGCATGGTGTTTGCAGCGGAGGCACTGGTGGATATTTCCCTGATGGCGTGGGCGGAAAGCCGTGGACCAACAACGACCCGCATTCCACCAACACTTTCTGGAACAACAAGGCTAAATGGTTGGCTTTTCTTGCATTCTCTGCTGCAAAGTGAAAGCGTTCATGGGCACTAAGTTTTTGTTGCACTGCATCAATTTTGGAGCACCGCATTGTTGTTCTGAATGGCGTTGAATGGAGTAAAGCAGTCAGTGTTTTAGGATCAACACGTGGGACTTGACTGGGGAGAAGTCTGCGCTACAAGTGGACTCTATCAAAGTTTGGGCGATATAGATTTCTAAGCTGACAAAGTGAATTTATTAGATTCTAAAAGATTTTATTGAACTTCTAATAAATAATTTGACAAAACGTTGAATGTAGCAAAGCCTATTGGCTCCAAAGTCTCCAGCCAAAATAAATGAAATTGCACAAGCACCATGGATTTTCGAGCATTATGCCGCTAGCTGATAAATTACTAACTAGAACATAGAACATAGCCAGAACATAGCGCACTAAACATCAACAAGAGGAAAATCGGCCATTTATAAAATTGGCCAAATAACAATTCGCCAAATATCAAGAGACCTTTGCATACTTTTGATTTAACCTTCCCACTTTAAGAACTTGTTAAGTTTCTTCGACCCGGGCGCGCATGGAAAGAGACGCTGAACTGCGGACCAAAACAAAATGCAGCTGTCCAAGCAGCAGATTCTACTAGAAGTAATTGTATTTCTTTGATTTTAACTAGGGGCAATTTCAATTTATGGAGAAATGAGGACCACATTTGGCTTGACGATGGTTCCAGATATACTACTGTGGAATACAACCAGATGTAGTTTTGAAAATAGAGCAAAAAATTGGTTTAATACCATTGTCATTTGTGTTCTGTTCATACCACAGCCAGGTTTCCACAAATTCTAGAACCATATTTTCAAAATTTGCATCCAAAAAGAGCATTTCAGTGTCAGTAAACTGAGTTTCCATATTGGCCGCTATAAAAGCAGAGCGGCGTTGAGCGGATATAACCGGCATTGACCATAGAGTCCAGGCCAGAGTAAAGGATCGGAAGAGCTGCCATGAAGTGCTTTTTGGCCTTGCTCGCGACTGCCCTTCTTCTCCCGGCAGCTGAAGGTATAAGAGTGGCAGGGATTTTTCTATTCTCCGTTCTTTAAAGGGATTTCAACGGATTGGGCAACACATAAATGATTGGTTTGCAATCGTTTGAAATGTACTTCAGTATCCAGTTTGAGTTTGTTGCAGTTTATTCCAGTTTATTGCAGCTAAAAGTGCCTCCCGATCTGAAAGTTTTTGGTTAATCAATCTTCTTAGAAAGTTTATTCGTTCACAATTTAATGCTATATTAGACCAAGCCATACTTTATTTTAAAATCCGTGGATTCCTTGCACAAAGCCAAAGGTCTTAAGCTTGATTTCCCTCCCATTCGAGTGATGTTGAGCAGAGCAGACGGCTGCAGGTGAGAAGTTGGACTGCCCAGGCGGTCACAGGCATCGAACCACCTTCGTACAGGGCGATGTTTTCATGGTAGACAGAGAAGGAGGTTAGGATGAGGAAGTGCTGCCAGCCGAAAGGATTGCAGAGGTGTGAGCGAGGAAAAGCGATAGCCATCGGCTGCAGGTGAGAAGTTGGACTGCCCAGGCGGTCACAGGCATCGAACCACCTTCGTACAGGGCGATGTTTTCATGGTAGACAGAGAAGGAGGTTAGGATGAGGAAGTGCTGCCAGCCGAAAGGATTGCAGAGGTGTGAGCGAGGAAAAGCGATAGCCATCGGCTGCAGGTGAGAAGTTGGACTGCCCAGGCGGTCACAGGCATCGAACCACCTTCGTACAGGGCGATGTTTTCATGGTAGACAGAGAAGGAGGTTAGGATGAGGAAGTGCTGCCAGCCGAAAGGATTGCAGAGGTGTGAGCGAGGAAAAGCGATAGCCATCGGCTGCAGGTGAGAAGTTGGACTGCCCAGGCGGTCACAGGCATCGAACCACCTTCGTACAGGGCGATGTTTTCATGGTAGACAGAGAAGGAGGTTAGGATGAGGAAGTGCTGCCAGCCGAAAGGATTGCAGAGGTGTGAGCGAGGAAAAGCGATAGCCATCGGCTGCAGGTGAGAAGTTGGACTGCCCAGGCGGTCACAGGCATCGAACCACCTTCGTACAGGGCGATGTTTTCATGGTAGACAGAGAAGGAGGTTAGGATGAGGAAGTGCTGCCAGCCGAAAGGATTGCAGAGGTGTGAGCGAGGAAAAGCGATAGCCATCGGCTGCAGGTGAGAAGTTGGACTGCCCAGGCGGTCACAGGCATCGAACCACCTTCGTACAGGGCGATGTTTTCATGGTAGACAGAGAAGGAGGTTAGGATGAGGAAGTGCTGCCAGCCGAAAGGATTGCAGAGGTGTGAGCGAGGAAAAGCGATAGCCATCGGCTGCAGGTGAGAAGTTGGACTGCCCAGGCGGTCACAGGCATCGAACCACCTTCGTACAGGGCGATGTTTTCATGGTAGACAGAGAAGGAGGTTAGGATGAGGAAGTGCTGCCAGCCGAAAGGATTGCAGAGGTGTGAGCGAGGAAAAGCGATAGCCATCGGCTGCAGGTGAGAAGTTGGACTGCCCAGGCGGTCACAGGCATCGAACCACCTTCGTACAGGGCGATGTTTTCATGGTAGACAGAGAAGGAGGTTAGGATGAGGAAGTGCTGCCAGCCGAAAGGATTGCAGAGGTGTGAGCGAGGACAAGCGATAGTCATCGGCTGCGCCTTCGGCAATGGCCAAGGGGGCGTTGATGGGTTCTCTTTTTTCCGCTAGGAATAGCTGCAAAAGCCTTGGCGCCAAAGGAAGGAGCAGACTAAAATTGTGTACCGAACTGAAAGGTATGAACAAATTTATCAACAGGCCAATTTCAGGCAGGTTGCTTCAAATTTAAGTCAGTTTCATGATGGCGGTTCCAAAGCAAAAGTGTTCATAGATAAGCAGTCAATTGAGAGTTTGGTTGGCTTTTTCGAGTCACATTTTTTACGTACCATGTTTATAGAGTGTATGTGCAGAAGCTGGGGTGCGAAAACATTCGAAGGACCCTACAACTGCAGATGCGTCAAGTCCGGGGCATCATACAGAATTATAAATTGCTAAACGTCCAAAACGTCAACCTATTCACATCTATCATCCTATCATCCCAATCTTTGGTTTAGTAGTCAAGAGCAATTGTGACGTTTCCCAAGCCGGTTTCGTTGGCCTATGTCAATGAGGCGGGTGGAAGGGAGGCCGGGATCAGTCTGTATATTTTCCCCAAGATGCCCTAACCTGTTTCCGCTCTGCGGCCCTTCCCTTCCGGTGATGATGAAAGAGAATCTGGCTAAGTTCCTGCTGTATTACACCACAGCGTTTGGTAAAGCAGAGAGCTGATTAGCTTTTCTGTACCTCCACCGACCACCTCTACAATGCTACTACAATGTCCGGCACCGCTTCCGCCAACTGCCGCTTCCGCAACAACTTCCGGCCTTTGGATTTCGCTGCCTGCCCTCAGCAGCGATCGAGTCAAAGGCCCCAGTCACCGATCTACCAGAGCCAGGACAGCAAATCGAGCCCAGCCTTCAATGCCGCACTTCGCTTCACTGCCAGACAGGACACCCTGCAGCCCCAGAACTTCACTCAGCCAGAGCCAGCCTCGTGAACTTCTATGCGGCAGCAACTGCAACTGCGACTACGCTGCATGGAATGGAAAATTGACTTTTGAGTCTCTTTTCAATGTCCGTTCTTCATCAGCAACATCGCAGCGCCGAGTTTCCAGACATCACGCCATCTTTGGGCGGTAAACAGGAAACTCTGACGTCACACGGCACACTTGCTACCGTAATCCGCTGCCACTAAGGGTCTTGAAGCGAACTGGAAAGTTCTCTTCAAACAGCATCTCCTTTTCGATGATTTCATTTTATCCTTGCGGATTTTATGAAATCATTGAACGCCGACGATCAAGACGACATTCGACTTCGCATCAGAGCATTGAAAATTAACTGAAAAGTTTCTTTTCATGCTGATGTCATCAATGTCGTCTTCTGAATTTCATCATCCTGAAAGGGATTTTGAATATTCTCTGCAGCTGACAGCTACCAGCGTCGACCGTCTTTGATGCCAGACTTTGTAATTGGCCATTGTCAATTGTCAAAGATCTTTGCTGCCAACTCCAATCAACGTCGGCACAGACTCAACTTCCCTGCTTGGGTATCGAAAACTAACTGCAAAGTTGTTTTCATGCCGATTGGACGGATTTTGAAATTGCCTGCAGCCATCAGCGAACCGCACATTCGCTGCCCAAGTCCGAAAATTGGCTCTGGTCAGTTTTCAAACGTCTGGCCTCTGCTGCAACCAAGCCGGCCAGCCAGACCAGCTATCCAGCAAAAGCAGCGTTTATGCTGCTAGAGTTTTGGGACTGTCTCTGACAATTCTCAAAACTTTCTGCTGCCTGCTGCAACCTTGCCGGCCTCCATGTTTATGAATCCTTGCGGATTTATAAACTTTCAAGCACCGCTGAAGAAAAGCCGGCCAGCTTCAGAGTCAATTGCCGTCCTTCGACATCGCTTCATTTATGGATCTTTATGATCCAGTAAACGCCAAAAAGCAATGCCGAACGACCAGGGCTAAACTGACTCAAGAGCGGCCTCTGCTGTTCTGCGTGGACGACTACTTGGCTGGGCACAACCTAGTGGACTACCTCCACCGCTGCTTCTACAGCCTCCCAGTCCTCCACGACCCCAGCCTGCTCGCCTGCGGCCAGAAGGACCTCTTCGAGGACGGCGCCGGCTACGAGCACTGCGCCTTCAAGGCCTACTTCCACTGCGCCTGTCTCCGCCAATGCGCATCGGGAGATTGTGCTAATAACCCGCCTCCTCCTCCTCCTTCTGCCCGCTGCTGAAGATAGCATTGATTCCGGACAAAGTCCGCCGCTTTTGCTATGGCTTCCTGGAGCGCCACAACTGCATCCAGATCTCTAAGGACTGCAACCCGTGCGGCATGCTGGACAGCTTCGACTGCGGCCTCCGCCACTTCCAGCCCAACAGCAGCCACAATGGACTACTCCAGGACTCCGTTCCGATCAACGCCGACTATGGCTTGTGGCCCATCCGCTACTCCAACAGCAAGCCATGCAAGTCCAGCGTATCCGCCTTCTTCAACCTCGGCAACTACATGGACACCTTCACCGCCATGCAGCTCTGCCCATTGGAAGACGCCTTCACCCAGTTCCTCAAGAAGGCCTCAAACCCCGCCCTCCTCCTTCCTATGTCCCCAGAGGTCGGCGGTGTACAAGGCCTACGGAAACCTGGGTGGCTTCCACAACCGCTTCTGCAACTTCATGACCGCGTATGCCGTCATGCAGTTCGCCCCCTGGAAGATGTCTGCCACAGACCCTTTAAGGTCTCCTGCCCTGCACCCTTCCCCTTACTCCGCCCAGCAGTAAGAGGTCGGTGGTGTACAAGGCCGACGGGAACATGGACGGCTTCCTGACTGGCCTCTGCCAGTACGCCGGTGAATGGGCCAACTTCAATCCCATCACCGCCTCCTAGACTTTACACTATCTGCAAAGATATGCAAACTCTATCTACGCTTCTTCGACAATTCCAAAATGGGCAGAGAGACGCTAAACGAAGTTTGCGTAACTCAACAGAGCCTATTTTGGAGCGGCGTTCTGGAAGCGCGGCCGCGCTCTTCCGCCTCGACTCCACCTACTCTCTGGCTGGCCATGAAAGCCTTCCTTGGGCTGGCCTCCTGAGAGCAGCTTCCTGGGACCTCAGCTCAGTATGGCGAAGAACTGAAGAAACCACGCTGACCCGGTATCTGCAATTGCTCACTGTCATCCCAAGCTGCGTTCAATTCCTTTGCCACAGCTACCAGAGCAATTGGCCAGTGTCCTCCCGAGCAGCGTCGATTTCTACCTCTGTCAACCCAAGCTGCGAAAAATCATCGCAGCCAAAACAGAGAGAGAGACCAGCCCATGTCATCCCGACCTGCGTCTATCTTTGCCGCTGTAAACCCAAGCAAATTGGCTCTGTCATCCCAAGCTGCGTTCCATTGGTCACAGCTCCACAGCTACAATTTGCTCCGCGTCATCCCGAGCTGAATCGATCCATGACACTGTCAACCCGAGCAAATTGCCTCCTGTCATCCTGAGCTGCACCATTCTCTCCGCAGTGGCAGTGGAGACAATTTGCTCAGTGTCATCCCAAGCTACGGCAAGTTGAGACGACTGTTATCCTGAGCTGCGAAACTTCAGCGCACCTCTCAGAACGGCCTCAACTCAACATCGCAAGAAGCGAACAGAAAGTCATACTTTCTGCAATCGACGGCCATCGGCCTGCCTTCGATGCCTCCTAGAGCCTCCTACAAAGGCTCTCCGCAATCCTCCAAGTGGCCCAGCCTCAACAAGAAGCCCATGCCCTGCTTCTTCTACATGGCCGCCATTAACAACGTCCGCGTCCCTTACATCTCTCTACCCCCCTCCATCCTCAATTGCGACAGGCGTTTAAGCTCACCCTGCTTAACGCTCCGCCTTTCGCATCAACAGCGAATGCACCCCTCTTCTGCCCAACTCCATTCACGGCGCACAAATCACCTTGCCCATTCACTTGTCCACCGCCGGCTGAGAAGGAAGAGTACCCTGAACGGGAACCTGGACGAATTAGCCAAGGTCGAGCTGATCATTGGACAGAAGACCAGCACTCGCATCGCCGTCATCAACGTCATCACAAATGACACCTCAAACCTCCCCCTCCAATCCTCATCTAGATGGAAGGCGAAGTCTAGCTTCTACTACCGCTGCTTCGAGATGTTCGTCTATCACAGCGCCAGCGTATCAGCTGACCTTCAATCCACCTCCTTCCATCTAAAGCCCCCAGCAATGAGAGGCCAATCAAACACAGCCTAATAAGAGCTGCGCTTCATCAAGTATTCCAGATTCACCTGGTGCCACTTGAACAGCGTGGAGAAGAACGCCAACAACCCCTGCACCTCAAACCCACCTCTTCAATCCTTATCTGGAGGGGAACCGAAGACTAGCTTCTTCTATCACCGTTTCGAGATCATCACGTTTCGGAACACCAGCATTTGCAAGTCTTCACAGCACCTCCTCTCTGCCCCAGCCTCCCAACCTTGACCAGTCAAGATTGGCCTCGAATGTGCTTCGCTCAGCCAAGCACGCCTAGCTGGGCATCTCCGAGACGCAGAGCCTCTCCAGCCAGCGCCTCTGGGACAGCGCACAGACGGATGCCGACACTCTCCTACACCCTATCACCCTGCCCATCTATACCTCCAAGCATCCCTTTGCGGAGCAAGAGAAACGCCTCAGTTGCTCCAGCAAACATCGCTTGGACAGCATACAGATGGACATCGACGGATCTGCTAAGACTTCCGTCACCTCCACTCATACACCTGCAACCATCAAACACTGTTCCAATTCGACTTAGCCAAGGTCGCCAAGCTGAACACCGAGAACGTCTGCGACAAGCACGGCCTCAACCAGCTCTACCTGGGCAGTGAATAGATGAACAGTCCGATTGCGCACCTTCATCCTACCCCTCTGCCTCCTCTTTAGAGGCCTTGGATGGAGCGGCATCGAAAAGCAACCTCAAAGACTCCGCCGTCTTTGGCCTGAAAGCAGGGCAAGAATTCCTCTGCTCAGCCCCAGTCAGCGGAGCTAATCAGCCCTGCCTTTCAAGTTAACGCCAAACGGGAACATTAAAGTTTAACTTTAATGAAAAATTCGGCGGAAATTTGATGCTTCTATTATCCTAAAAGTGGATAAAAGAAGAAGCCTCAAGAGCTTCGGTTCTACGGCGTCTATCTAAGATTTGCCGGCCTTCTCAACGGTGCAAATCTGCAAGGACTGCGGCTTCAAGGCCTCCGCCTACGGCTTCGGCTCCGGCTTCCAGGCCTCCGCCCTCCACAAGATGCCCATTGACCGCCACTCATTCACCGCCAATCGACCGATTGCTCAGAATGAAGCGTCAATGATTTTCAACGGCCAACACATTTCCTCACAGCCTTTAGCTACAGAAATGCATCTGGCACGGGCCTCCGGCCAACTCTTAATCGGCTTTGTTCATCAAGCTTGGCAGCATCTGGACCGCTCTCAACTGCGACATGAACAGGCAATGGCCTCCGGCCACTCAAGGACGGCCTGAATTGGCAGGCACTGGCCGCTGGCCACTCAACGACGGCCTGAAATGGCAGGCACTGGCCGCTGGCCACTCAACGACGGCCTGAACTGGCAGGCATAGGCCTACGGCCACATGGAGTTCAGACTGTCCCTGCACTCCTGCTCCAGCAGCCTTCCTCTGTGGACTCCAACTGCGGACGGGAAGTGCCAAACAGCAGGAACTCCCTCAAGTCAATCTGTCTCTGCAGTTCCCCCTCAGCAGCCTTCCTCTGTGGACTCCGACTGCGGGTGGGAATTGGCAAACAGCGTGACTCAACCTTCAAGGGTCAACCCCCCTCATCTCTAGCAGCCTTCCTCTGTGGACTCTGACTGCAGACTTGAGGATGACCATGACGCCGCATCTGCACTTTGCATTTCTTTCACGGCAGCCTTCCTCTGTGGACTCCGACTGTGGATTGAACCGTGAACTCAGATGCCAGCGGAAAGCCTCGTCTAAGAGCTATTAGGAGCCAGCAAGCAACAACTACTCGGCCCTTTGCTACTCAATCCGTCGCCCTTATGGGGGGGAGGCAGAACGACTGCAAGGGCATGCCCTGCCCACCCTCTCCCGCATTGCTGAGGAAGCGGGAGAGAAGCAGGTTTCACGGCAGGGGCAGCCAACATGGGAGCGGCTGCCACATGAGGGAGCTGGCAAAGCACCCTTGTTCTTACTCACTTCGGGCAGTAGGCCCACCATGTTACTCTGCAAGGCCTAAAACGCCTGTGCCACCTTGCGCCATCGATGGATGGGAGGATGATGCAGAGGAGAGCGAATTTGTCTTACGGGACTCTGAGCTGACGAGCACAGAATTCGCGACCGCGCAGGCCTACTAGGAGGCAAATGACAGCGCCCAGCCTACCAGGCAGCTGGTATCAACGCGGGAAGGAGTACGGAACACAAAATCCTCAGCCTCCGTCGAACTCCGCCAGGGGATGATTCGACAAGTGCAGACTACGAGGAGTCTGCTTAGCAGCCAAATTGGTGGCTGATCTCATCAGTGCGGGCCAGTAGGAGCCCGCCTTGCAGCCGAACTGGTGGCTGACTGGACGAGTGCAGACTACTAGGAGTCTGCTTAGCAGCCAACTACGCGGCTGATCTCGTCAGTGCAGGCCAGTAGGAGCCCGCCTTGCAGCCAAACTGGCGGCTGACTGGACGAGCGCAGACTACTAGGAGTCTGCTTAGCAGCCGACTACGCGGCTGATCTCGTCAGTGCAGGCCAGTAGGAGCCCGCCTTGCAGCCGAACTGGCGGCTGACTGGACGAGCGCAGACTACTAGGAGTCTGCTTAGCAGCCGACTACGCGGCTGATCTCGTCAGTGCGGGCCAGTAGGAGCCCGCCTTGCAGCCGAACTGATGGCTGACTGGACGAGTGCAGACTACGAGGAGTCTGCTTAGCAGCCGACTAGGCGGCTGATTTCGTCGAGCGCGGACTACTCCGAGTCCGCCTCGCAGTCAATGGCAGCTGACCTCAATGAGCACGGACTACTACGAATCCGCTTCGCAGCCAGACAAGTGGCTGATTCCAGCAGTGTGGACCACTACAAATCTGCTTAGCAGCCAAACTGGCGGCTGATTCGAGTAGAGTGGACGAGAAATCATCTGCCACGAAAACCGACAAACGACTGCTTCAAGAACAGAAGCTCATCGAGGAGCCTATTGGAGTGCTGCATTGCGACTGTTTCAAATAGTTCGTGGAGGGCACGGCGGCGGACTTCAGCTAAAAAAAAAAAAAAAAAAAAAAAAACAAAACAAGAATTGGCTAAATCCATGCGCCAATTTGCCGCCTACACAAGCCTCCGCCTACTATTTGTCACCGGGCGAAAAACAGCCCCCAGCAGGCACCCCTTCACTGTACACTCCACCCCCAGCGCGCCACACACACACCTCCCCTGCAAAACACCCCCGCTCCGGCCAGCAAGAACCTGCTCCCCCAGTCTTCGCAAGAAGGGCGGCAAGAAGAGAGGGAGGACTAATTGCTCCCCCCTCCACTCCCCCTCCGCGGGCCTACGTTTTTTGGCGCAAGCTCTGAAAAAGCGGCCCCCAGAGAGCGCAAACAATGGGAGATTAATGGGCCTCCTTACAACCACACCCTTCTCCCTGCGCCTCTCTCCAGAAAAAGCGGCCTCTAAGGGATAGCAAGTGCGGGCGATGGATGACTCCGCCCTGCCACCACCCCCGCCTTTTTGCCCCCTCGCAAAAAGCGGCTTCCAAACACTGACGCTCATTTGTCAGCTCTAATCGCCCCAACGCCTCAGAGCCAGGATCGTTAACGATCCCCCTTTCTCCACCTAACGGCCCCCTCCATCAACTTTACACACCCTTCTTCCACACGCACTGGCCGAGCGCGCACAGGGAGCTCCTTTCGACACCTAATGGTGATAAATGAAGCCAAAGTTTTTCCGCCAGCGCTCCAGAGAGACAGGCCTCTGCCAAGCCTGCTTTGGCCTCCACACACAGGAGCTTGGAAATTCTTCCCCCGCTTCTCCACACCATCACCACCTTCCAACCACTATGGCCCCGCCCCCGCTGCGGGGGGAGGATCGGAGGTACCCAGCCTCAGCCAGCTACTCCTCCAGCCTCAGTCAGTCCCTTGGCCAAGTCCCCCCCTCAACGCCCCTCACTTCCCACTCACCCTCAGACGCCTGGCTGAGCCAAGTTCTGAGCCCCAGCTCCAATTCCCCAGCGACTCTTCACTGCTGTCGCCGTTGGCCTCCACGCTCTAGCAGCCCATCGTCGACAGCCTCCAGTCCCCTTCATCGGCCCCTGGCACATTTCTCTCCGAGAAATATGTCCACCGACAATCTCCCACAGCCGACAGTCGCTAGCTCCCACGCCCCTCCACACCCCTCCCTCAACCTACACTCTTCCCAGGGAGACGAGATAGACACCACGCCGCACCAAGAGGAGGAGGGAGAGGAAGGAGAGGAGGTAGGCGAGGAAGAGCAGGAAGGAGGAGCCAGCTCCGAGTCGGAGCCGGGAAGGAAGCGAACGCGCTTCTCCGACAAGCCGCCGAACTCGGATGGACAGGAGCACTCCCAAGCCTTCGACGAAGGGGAAGAGCTCCTGGCCTTCATCGAAGGAGGCAAGGACTCCAAGGAGAGGAGCCAGAAGTCCCATCGACGCGACCGGCGATCTCCCAGCCGCCGCCGACGGTCGCCAAGACGAGAACCTGACTCCTCATCACCGACCAAGGCGGAGGCGGAGCTTCAGGTCCTTTCCACACTCATCCCTCTATCACCAGCCTACCTGCTGCCCGAGGGAGTCCCAGAAGCCCCGTCTTCAGCGGGAACAGAAGCCAGCGCCTCCTGCAGCACACCTGCGACCAGGCCATCATCAGTCGCTTCGTCTCCGGTGCAGACGGAGTCTTCATCTGCGGCTTCGTCCCCAGCTCCATCTGCCACCAGGGTCACTTTCGCCCCACTTCCTCTTCAGGAAGCTCCATCCTCTGAGCGACTAGAGATGAGGAAGAGAAGGACGGCCCCAGCATCACCACCGTCGGCCCCGACAACGCAACAGGTCACCTTTGCTCCACTTCCCCTTCAGGGAGCTCCGTCTTCCGAGAGCCTTGAGGGGAGGAGGAGAGGAGCGGCCTCGCCATCACCATCGTCAGTGCCGGTGGCGCCTAGAGCCGTAGTTGCTCCTCTTCCTTTCCCTGAAGCTTCAGCCCCCGGGAGTATCGAGAAGAGGAGGAGAGAGGCGGACCCGGGATACCGGAGCTCACAAGCCTACTTGGACACCGGCTCCAGGTTGATCGCCAATCTGGAGCGACAATGCGCCAATCACCTCCAGCAACTCCACTTCAAGGACAGCCGCATACTGGAGCTGGAGCGACAAGTTCAGCGACAGAAGGGCGCCGTCATCGGATCTCGCCTCGAATCCCTCCAAGCACAGAAGGCACTTTCCTGGGAAAGAAAGTGCTTGGGGTTGGAGGCGAAGGTGAAGACGCTGGAGAAGGGCCACGAGGAGTTCCGGAAGCAGCTGGCCAACGCCGAGGCCGAGAAGGAGCAGGCCATCCAGGAGCGAGGCCAGGCTCAAGCTGCCCGGGACAAGCTCGAATGCGAGAAGCTGTCCCTCCAACAGCAACTAAGCAAGATCAAGGGGAACGGCTTCGTCGTCAGCCGGAAGCAGGCCGAGAACCTCCAAGCCGCCTTCGACGGACTCCGCCGCATGCGCCTACTGCAATCGGACATGCAGGAGATCTCCAGACGGGCCCAGTTCATGTCCGACGCTGTCGATGAACTGCCTGAGGCCGGCAAGGCCATCCTGACCGGAGGGAACTCCGAGCGAGCGCGGCGACTGGATGCTCCGGGAGCCACTTCTTCATCGGTCCGCTCCCGCTCCCGCTCCCGATCCCGCTCCCGCTCACGCTCCTGTTCGCCTCCGTCGCGAGCCACGTGGAGAAACAGCGCAAGGAAGGAGGAGAACAACGGATGGTGGCAGAGAGCCAAGAGCGTCGCCCGTCGCCAGTGGTGACGAAGAAGCCCACCGCGGACTTCTGCGACTGCCTCTCTGCGCCCACCCCATCGCCCTTCCTTGCTTTCCTGTTGCTCCTGCTGCGATGCGTGCTTTACAGCCCTTCCTGCCTGTCCGCCCTTCCCCTTGAGAGTCAGCCGTCAGAGAGAAATATCAGAGCAAGAGGAGAAACACAGCTCAAAAGGAGCAACTCACTGACGCACCGTGGGGGAGAACTGGAATGGAAGGAATCGCTCAAGAGAGCAACGCATCCCAACAGCCCGAGACGCAAATAAGGAGGAGAGAGTGTCCGACTGACATTCAAGGACACAAGGAGCAGTCAAAATGGAGGCGCGAGTCCTTAACCCTACTCGCTATTCACCGAGGACTCTCTCTCCAGCTCACTCATTGAAGGCACTGGGCCCAAGTGAGCTTCCAGAATGAAGGGGAGAGCTGGAGCTGTGATTCTCAGTCCCCTCTTCGACGCGCACAGTCGATCGAAGGTCGTTGGTCTAGCCCATCCATCAAAGACTAGGAGAGCCTACCCAGCTTCAACGATGGTCAGGGAACACATCTTCCTGGATTGCTGCATGGCGAGGACAACAAGAGGGTCTACGTGGCATTAGCAGTGGAGTGCGGGTGTTTCTGGCCTGCCTTCATCAGCAGGAGCACAGCGCTTCACCCCAAGCACAGCGCTTCACCCATTCCCTGCCTTTCTACCCCTGCCCACGGTCGCAGAGTGCGGATCTCTAGAGCTCCACTCTGCCCTACTGCAACTCCGCTTCCTGCCGGACACATTACCGGCGTGAAGCGGTTCGAGTCCAGCCTCGCCATCATCTTCCACGGCTACCAGTCCAAAGTTAAGCCACGTGGCCAGCGGATCCACCCCAGCAAGGATGCCTTGTCCCGACATAGGCACTAACAATTCCGCGGCCCGCATCATGCCTCTCTTAGTATGATGCCAGCCTTGGACTGGATCTACGGGAACCTGGACGGCTTGGCCTTCAGCCTCTACGTGGGCGGAAATAAACTGAGCAGCCCATCCCAGCTCACCACCACTGGAGCACATCTCAGATGGCAGGCAGGCCGTTATTGCTCACTTCATCAGCTCCTAACAGCGGCAGAGAGTTGAAGCCAGTGCTGAGCTTCAAGCCTTGCATTGGCAACCGGAGCTTGCCTCTTCCACTCGTCGCTGCTCCGTTCATATACAGCCGAAGTGACAAGGCCATGGCACCAGTTCATGCTGTCTTCCCTCCATCATTCCTGGATAGGGCCCAAAACCCCTGCATGGCGACATGTTCAGCCCCAGCTGACAGGAATGTCCAGCATCACTTGACCATACACTACCGCACCAAGTGATGCGTCCTGGGCGCAGCAGGATCTAGATCCATCTCCTTGGCCACCGGGAGGGAAGAGTACCCAAACGGGAAACGGGAAACAGAGGAAGAGTACCAGGAAGAAGAACCAAGAAGCCAAGCTGCACTACTGTCAGTGGACGTAAGGAAGATGGACAACGTCCTAAGTGGCAGAAGACACAGCTACAGCTCCTGCTCTAATTTCCGTCCCTACACTTCCCGCCTACACCTGTCGCATCTGGTCAGAACAGAGCTCTTTCTGTCAGCTCAAGTTCGGCCAACACTCTCTCGATGACACGACCGATAACAGCCTGACAAGTGACCACTGATTGAAGACAACAGTAGACATCTTCCACACCAGAGGGATGCCAATGTTGTTCAGTGGTATCTCCATCCGATAGATGAGCACAGGAAGACCACTGCCACGGGAGGCTGTCAGACCTTCCCGTCAGTCACCACCAGACTCTTAAGCCTCCAGCATGCTACTGGAGGCTGACTGGTCTTCTGTTTGCTACCGTTAACGTCGCAAGCCTCTCGACATGACACCGGAGGCCACGGAGACTATCTGCCTTGGCTGGAAAGCGCCCATGTCCTTATCCAGCCACTGCTAGCTGCTCAGGACCGGCCTGCTACAGCTGGCGGCCAAGGCCTTCTACTCACGGCCACTGGTGACCAAGGTCTCCCGTTGGCCACTGCTGAAGGACCAAAACTTCAGCCGGATGCTGGAGGCTGTAAAGAACCCCTACCACAACAGAACCCTACAACCCCCTGCCTCCTCCCACTGGCTAACAACACCTCCTCCCCCCACGCCCACCTACTACCAGCATGACACTGGAAGCTGCCAGGGTTTCAGACCCACAGCTACTGGGGGGGCTACCAGGGGCTTCTTGCCAGTCAACACCGGCTTCTCAGGCTTCCAGCGTGCTACTGGAGGCCGACAAGTTTTATGCTTGCCATCGTCAACTTCTCAAGCCTCCATCATGACACGGAGACCACTGAGATCGCCTACCTTGACAGGAGAATGCCCACGCCTCTTCCAACCGATTGAGACCTCGGCTTACACAACTGGTGGCTGAGATTCTTGTTGGCCACCGCAGAAGACACGGTCTTCCAAGTGGACACTGAAGACTACAAGGCCGACTACCACCGCCAGAAGTGTCCCAGACTTCCATCCGCTACCATTCGCCGTTCAGGCCTCCGGCCTGGTACTGGAGACGGGTTGGAAGCGAGTGAGTGCAAATGCCACTGAGAACAGCAAAGAAGTCCTCGGAGGGCCACTTCCCCGGTCCTCAGGGTCGCACTCGGCGCCCTCAAGGATGGACTAAGCTGAGATTAGCTACATTGGGCGGAAGACACACCGGCTCCTACCCAACTTCTGTTCAGCTGTTAACAGCCGTTCAGGACTCCCACCGCCGCAGCTGATGAAGTAGGCCTTTCACTCATAGGCCATGAGGAGCCAACGTCCTTTGCTGGACATCGCCAAAGGCCCGCGCCTCCCACTTAGTATCGGAGGATGTAAGAATCACTGCTGCCGCCAGAGGAGGCTCCAGACCTCCTGCCGCTGCTGTCAGCGGTCCAAGCCTCTTGCTTAGGACTGGAAACCGCCGTAGCCTTCCGACAGTCGCGTCGGACACTCAAGTCTCTTACCGACCACGGGAGACTGGCAGGAGGCAAAGTCCTTTCAAGTGAAGGGAATCGTCTGAGTGCAACTTCCATCAATTCCCAGGGTCGTCCTCGACAATCCCTTAGGATCAGCAAAGCTGGATTGGAAATTCTCTCGCTGAGGACTGTTATCTGGAGGGAAGTGGAGAATGTGGAGGGACGCCAGTCATCAATTACACTTCAGACACTTCCAAGGCTGAGGACTAGTCTGAGCCGCAGGGCCCTCCCTAGTTCCCACACTTGCGCGGACGTCTCAGCAAGCGAGAAGGAAGATCTCCGACCGCAGATGTCTGAGTGCAACCACCGTTCATCCTCAAAGGGTCGTCTTCCACCGACGACGGAACGGCACTGGACCTGCACCCACCGGGAACCCCTGCCAGACGCCTCCAGAGCCCCACAAGCTCTTAGCATCGAGTAGACATCTCATCGAGCTAGTGGGAAGACAGAAGAGACGCGTCCACCTATCAGCGTACACGTCTTCATGACCACTCTACTGGTTCCCATTCCATGGAGGACGGCACCCAGCCTACGGTCCGTCGCCATCGCAGTATCGTGATGGATGTCGAGACCTCCAGTCCACCCATCAAGGAAGCTAGAAGAGTACAGTGATCTCTTCTTATCTCCGACAGATGGTGCCGCTGGGAGATGCGACTACCACTCTTACCACTGAGTTGTGGGCAGCACCAATCAGGGCTCCCTTCTTGGACTTCTACACTGGCATCACTCAGCGCCAGTAAGCCGGATATGGGACAACACACGGCCGCGGATTATTAGACAGCTGCTACTGCGACATGTTCAGCAAACATCAGAGCAGATGGAACTATCTGGATGACAACAATCACGACCGCATCTCTTCCGGTTCTTCCTGTGGCTCCGAGGCTGTCACTCGCTGATCACCACGATTCCCAGCCTCCTTGGCTCACCCCTCAGGAGCCACGCGGGTGCTCCATCTCACCATCCATCAGCTTCCACGACCTCTGTGGACAGCCATGATCAAGACTTGCACAACTCCGACTCTCATACAATGGCTACTGCCACCTCGAGAACAGATGAGATGATGAACTGGACTGTTGCGACCTTCGCTAGCTGGCGATCTTGGGTGACAGCACTTTCGACCACCATCAGCGACGAAGCTGTCAGCAACAACAGCCTGTTTCTTTCGGAGAATCAGGAAGTGGGACCTTTCCAGAGTCATCACATCCCATCTGGAGGGTTCCAACAGCGTCCACCTGCCTCTCATAGCCGGCTGAGGCCCTCAGCCGTAATTAGGAGCCTTACGAACGGTCACAATCATCCGTCTCCTGGAGTGGTTCCGGCTCTACAACCATGACGCTACTTCACTAACTGACTCAAACCCCGGCCAAAGGAGAGGAACCATGGGATGACACTTCTAACGCAGACTCGTCATCACCAGATGGAGGCTATCCAGAAACCGGGCGACCTACTCTGCCTCCTCTCTCCACCTTCAACAGGAACCTAACCACAGAGCACCGACACAGCTACATTACCGATTCACCGACTGTCGCCATTACATTAATCCAGTGACCGTGGGAAGAAGGGAGTGGAGGCTACCTGCACACGGAATAAGAGATTCCACTGCAAAATAGACCACTTCCACCCTGTCACCACCCAGGCAACCGTACACACACACTACGTTACCCACGTCACCTCCCCCCTTCGTCACCACACTTCTGGCCGCCGGGAAGGGAGGAGTACCCAACCCAGGGAACCAGAGATTACCTTGGATACACTGTGGTTCAACAACGTCAGGACAAGAGCTCGACATCATCAGGATACACATGAAGCCTAAGAGGAAAGCCGTCCGATGATGTCACCTCTCCGCCACTGGCCTTCGGAAAGTACCAGAGCTTGAGAACTTCTGTTACGTCCGAGGAGGAACACGAGTCAAAGGATACCGGGTCTTTGGCCAATGCGCTCGAAGTGGGAGGCTGACGACAACGTCCCGCACCGCTCATAGCCAAATGCTCGCCGCTGACCTCCAGGAGAAGGACGTGGTGCTGGAACATCCGGGTCGACCTCGTCAAGAGGGACGGAAGGATGCAAGATTAGGGAGATCACGGAGCGACAACACTCCGCCCCCCCCATTCTTTCCGAAAGGACAAACTTCGTCTGCCCAGAGTCCAGCCAAGGGCCGGACCCCCTCCTAGTCGCTTCTCTTGAGTGACCCCAAGTCTTCATCACCAATAAGGACAATGCCGCTTGGAATGACGTCTACCAGGGCACCAATTCACTCTTCTGGAGAACAGAGAAGCTGCTAAGGAGTGATACCGGAAGACGGTGTGGATACCCACTCCCCATGATCCTTCCAAGAGGAAGGAACATTGAACCCTCCTGAAAGGGGGTCGATACTGACCTGAAGAATGGAGATGGAGGCGAGGGTTCAGTTCAGACACCACCTACGAGGACTTGAGGAACCCAAGAACTTGCGGGCAAGGGGGAGACAGAACGACACCAAAGAGACATTTCCCCTAGGCCCACCCCTACTGTCATGGCTGCGCTCACGCCGCGACCTTCACGTTGACGAGACAGGCTAAGGTAGAACCTGTTTGTAGCTGGAAAGTCAACGCTAGTTGGAAACGGTTGCGTCCTACCCAATGGAGAGGGAACTGCCAAGTCTCCCCACACCCACCGAACAGGCATCCAATGGTGCGCACTGCGGAAGATGCGATAGAGAGGTCACATCGATCAGCCGAGTTGACTGCAACGACTGTCGGCATCCTCTGTGCCTCGCCTGCTCTCAAGGGACGCTGGAGCCGATCTTGGGACCTTCGGACACCGCACTACTCATGAGAGTCTGCCAACAGCTGCTGGGGGACAATTCAGCAATCTATTGTTGCCCCAACTGCACTCACGATCATGTCCCTTCGTGGTGCTCCATCGTGGAACAGCTCGTAGCGCAGGGGATCTTCCTCCCGGAGAACTTAGCCAAGCTCAAGCTCTATCACACCGACAGCGAAGGAAACCAACAGTTCCTGGCTCTGTGTGACGCGCTCTATCAGGAAGCTTGGGTTCTCCTGGAGGCGTCGGCTGCAACTGGTGAGGCTAGCCCTGAATCCACAACGTCAACCGCTGCGGCAGACAATGCCCCCTATGACCGTACTCGAAGGACATCAGCGCCTCATCCATGCAAGGACTATCACGATGTGAACCAAGTGCACATGGCCATAGCCTTAATCAAAGACCAGCTGGATCGGCTTCCACCAAGTCACCAGAGCAAGACGACTCTCCAACGTCACCATAGGAAGCTACGCTTCAACAGGAGACAGCTACAGGCCAGAGACCTCCCCATCAGCCCCAGTTCCACAAGTATGGCCACTGTGGCGCCTCCTACTACGCCGCCAACGATTGGAGAGCTGCCGAATGAGACATTGGAATGGATTTTGCGATGTCTAGATGGGCACAACCTTACCTCCGCTCGTCTTGTGTGCTCTAAGTGGCGTCGCTTAGTGGATGGAGCGCCGTGGGGAGCCCTGTCCAAAGTCCACTTTCGCTCACTAACAATATCCTCCCGGCCCTGAATAGAGATTCGTCTGGAGAAGTTTGTTGATGAGGCCATCCCGGGGGAAGTCGAAGAGGATGGGCAGCCGCCATCGAAGACGTCCCGATGGGACTCATTCTCTGCCTCTCTTCCCAACTCCTCCAGCCTCTTCCTCCACTCCGCCGAGCCGCCAGGAAGGATGCGACGAATCACAAAACAGAGAAGATTGAGCCTGACAAGGAGTGTCACCGGCTCCATGCTCAGGCTCACCAACACCTTATCCAACTCAGAAGAAAGGCGAGGCCTCGTCAACTACTTTCGTCACATAGCAGCGGACAAGTTGATCCTACAAGGCCTAAGCGGCCGAGGGCTGAGGACGATGCTACTGCTGCTCAAGACGAAATGCTTAGATAACAAGGCGCTTGTCTTTGACGGCTGCAGTTTCATGGGAGTACCTAAACGGGCGGTCTTCGACTTCTTCCAGCCGTGTCGGGGCTGCCTGGAGGAAGTCCAGCTGTCTTCCTGCCATGACATGGACCAGTCCCTTTCCCCTGCTGAGTTCTGGGATGCCCTCGGGCCACTGGCCGGCCCGATCTCAACCATCCGTCTCAAGGATCACCGTGCTGATTCCCCTTGGATGGATCGACTGGCCTCCGGGATCCTGTTACTTCCATGAACCCCATGGATGCTCAATCTAGATGGCATCAACCCTCCACCGAGAATCGTGTATCAATGCATACGCAATTTACTGGAAGAGGACACGATCATGGGATCGACGTGGGTGGAGGCGAGGCAGAAGTGGGAGCAATCCATCAATCCTTCTAACTCCGAGCCAACGGTCACTAGCCACACCGCACCTGACGAAGCCACTGCCTTGTGCGGCAACCTCCGAGCTGCATTTGTTCAGACAGGCACTCGGACCCGAGAAGAAGGCTCCACTTCGTCAGGCAAAGAGGGAAGGCTCACAGCTGAGGACAAAAGACGCGACTTCATTGTCAAAATCGAGCGTGGTTGTGGTCTCTGTCTCCATCGCTTTGGCCTTAGGGCAGGAACCTACGTCTTGAAACCCGACGGCATCTGCATTCCAGTCGAGATCCACAAGATACTTGAGCGGTGCCTCGATGGCGAAGGATGTTACGCATGACGCCGGCGTCGGATGGTGCTGAAGAGACCAGACGGAGCTCGTCTCTCCCTACATCTCCAATTCTAATGACTCGAGCGGATGCTGGACCTTTTTCCCCAAATGCTGAAACTACCCTACTCCAGCTTGCCGAGCGATGATTCCCCTCCTGTTCCCCATAGTAGTACTCTGCTTGTAGCTTAGTTCCAAGGCCCCGTTCCTCTGCCTGCTTAGCCAATGGTGTGATTACTAATGCCCTTTCCGGGCCGCCCCGCGGGTGCGCTGTGACGTTTCCCAAGCCGGTTTCGTCAGCCTATGTCGATGAGGCGGGTGGAAGGGAGGCCGGGATCAGTCTGTATATTTTCCCCAAGATGCCCTAACCTGTTTCCGCTCTGCGGCCCTTCCTTCTGGTGATGATGAAAGAGAATCTGGCTAAGTTCCTGCTGTATTACACCACAGCAATAAATGATTACGGAACTGTTTGAAGTTGCTATTTTTTGGAGTCAAGCAGGAAAAACGAGCTAACACTCAGCCAACGTTAAATTATCTTGAATATTCAGAAGTAGGAAGTGGACCATCAAAGCAGCATAGAATTGATGCAGAAGGTGATCAGGCTATCGGATAAACGCAGCAGGCAAGGCATCATTGTCCACAACAAAGCCTACTGTTCCGATCAGCACACATCAGCTCCCACTTCTTCCCCCAGCACGCTTACTTTAACTCTTAGCATTGTGCTCAATCGGAAACTCGTCGCTTAACACGTGTTGTCTGGCCGGGCTGATGTTGTACTGGACATAGTAAGCTTTCGAAATTGATTGTTAGTTATCTAAAAAGAAGCAACAAATTTTCAGCGGAGTTTGAATAAATGCGGAGTTAAACAAAATGAAATGCGTCAAGGATTTTGGTGCTGAAGTAAGCTATGAATAAAGAAAATACGCATGGTATTACAGAGTCCTAGGGCGCGACAGCGCCCTAGTTATGAATGGGTGATCGAGTTTTTGCATGGTTGCGTGTCACCGAATTGATTGAAGGAGTGGTAGGGTAAACCCTAGGACATATGTATACCAATCGAAAGCCCACATGATGCTCCAGATGGCAAAATTCTTGAAATTTTGCGTTGAGCCCCACAATTTTAAATATTTGCAATAATGTACAAAAGAAACTGAAAAAAGTGACATTTCCAACTTTGAATGGTTAGCATTTTACAACAAAAGCGAAATTCAAATATCTAAAAGGCATATGTTTTAGGAAATTGTTTCAGCTTTTCAATGGTAGTATTTTCTTTATAGGTTTTATGGAAATATTTGCCTATCAATTGATGTTTCCGAAGGTGATTTTGTTCGATTTCGTCATCTACCCATTTACCTAATGTTTCAATACTGTCAAACTGCGCAGTTTTACATGTTCCGCTGTCCTCATTCTAAATTGATGCTCAGGTTGTCATAGGTTAACTCAACGGAATTACATCTAAGCCTGTGTTACATCCTAGGACGCGACAGCTAAATTGGTAAAAACTAAAAATTCCAAAAAACATAAACGTTCCTTTTTCCGTATTTACATCATTGTCCTGAAGCCTTGTTCATGTGGCAAACAATATGTTTTCCGCATGGCCAAGATCTAGACAAGACTTAAATGCTACAGCATGAGAATCTTATGAATTTTCAATCATCAGAAAGATCTAGACAAGATGTAACATAATCGCGATTTGTTTTGATTTAAACTGAGAATCACTTTCATTCGTATTGGTCCATCTAAAAACTTCACATCTCATTCATAAGCAGGCGGCAATTTTGGCAAATAAAGGACAAAACAATAGAGAAAGATAAAAAGAAAGTTCAAAACAAAAAAGTAGAAATACATATATATGCCACAAAGTTAAAAGAAATGATTTTCAGAATTTCAGCTATTACAAAGAAGATTTAACCAAACAAGGTATTCTCGGCTGTTGCCAAGATGCGCGGCCTTTTACTAAGTAATAATCTCATGCTTCGTTGCTAAATTTTCCAAATGAAATCCAATGATGCCAATCCAATGATGCCTTCTAATCCAATGATACGGCTGACCATAATAACCAGTGAATTTATGCTTGTTCAAATTTTTTTTCAAAATTTATGGTTGTCCAAATTTTTGAAACATCAAGATTTAAGGTTTTTGGCCATACATCGACATATAATAAATATTCTTCACAAATCCCTTTTAACAGCTTCAAGGTACCGCCTCAACAAACGTACCTGCCAAAATTGAGCCGATTTTATTGAAAAACCAGCGATTAATGGATGTTCGAATTTTTGAAACATCGATATTTTGGATTTTTGCCCATAAATCAATAAATAATCAATTTTCTTAAAATTCTTTTTCTCAACCTCAAGATGTCATCATGACAGACGTACAAGCCAAAATTCAATTGATTTCATTGAAAAACAATGGATTTATGGATGTTTGAATTTTTGAAACATCAAGATTGTAGGTTTTTGTTCATAAATCAGGAAATAATAAAAATTTTCAAAATTCCTTATAGCAGTTTCAAGATATCACCACGACAGGGGTATATGCCAAAACTCAACTGATTTTATTGAAAAACCATAGTTTTATGCATGTTCAAATTTTTGAAACATCAAGATTTTGGTTTTTTGACTATAAATCATGGTATAATAAATATTTCAAAAATTCCTTTTGCCAGCTTCGAAATGTTACTCAGACGGACGTATCTGCCAAAAATCAGCTAATTCCATTGAAAAACCAGTGATTTAGGATTTTTCGTATTTTGAAACATCAAAAAATTGAGTTTTGGGCGAAAATCAAAAAATTACGCCAAGCACCAAAAATGGTCCCGAGGCACCGCCTAGGCGGACCTTCATGCAAAAAATCAGCCAATTTCGTTGAAAAACCGCGGAGTACGGGCCTGGGACACACACATATATATATATACTAGTAATATAGGTCAGTGGCCGCGCTTCGCGCGGCCACCTAATTTTTGCGCGGCCGAAGGCCGCCTGCCGCGGAGGGCAGGGCAGTCAGAGCTCCGGAGGCCGGAGGGCATGGGTGCGGAGGCCCGGGAGGTAGCCTAGCATGCGAAGCATGCTAGGCGAAGCGTAGGGGCCGTAGCACCCGTGCCCGGAGGCCGGAGGAGCTCCGCGCCCTGCCCGAAGCGGCGGGCGGCCAAGGCCAGCTTAACCAGTTACCCCATTTTTGCGTCCGTCTGTCCGCATATATATATATATATATGTCTGTCCAGGGCCGGGCCTCCGCGGTTTTTCAACAAAATTGGCTGATTTTTTGCATGAAAGTCCGCCTAGGTGGTATCTCCAGGCCATTTTTTGGGCTTGGCGTAATTTTTCGATTTTCGTCCAAAACTCAAGTTTTTGATGTTTCAAACTACTAAAATTCATAAATCACTGGTTTTTCGACGAAATTGGCTGATTTTTTGCATGAAAGTCCGCCTAGGTGGTATCTCCAGGCCATTTTTTGGGCTTGACGTAATTTTTCGATTTTTGCCCAAAACTCAATTTTTTGATGTTTCAAAGTATGAAAATTCATAAATCACTGGTTTTTCAACGAAATTGGCTGATTTTTGGCAGGTACGTCCGTCGAGCTGCTATCTTGAAGCTGGCAAAAGGAATATCCGAAATATTTGTTATTTCTCAGTTTATGGCCAAAAACCTAAATTCTTGATGTTTCAAAAATTTGAACATCCATAAATCGATGGTTTTTCAATGAAATCAGTTGAATTTTGGCATGTACGTCTCTAATGGTGATATATTGAAGTTGATAATGGAATTTTTCGACACATTTATTATTTCTTGATTTATAGTCAAAAACCTAAAATCTTGATGTTTCAAAAATTCGAACAACCATAAATTAATGGTTTTTCAATAAACTCAGCTTCGATTTGGCAGATACGTTTGCTGCGGCAGTATCTTAAAGCAGTTAAAAGGAATTGCTTAGGTTATTATCTGGATCAAAGGCCGCTCATCTTGGCAACAGCCGAGAATACCTTGTTTTATAACTCAGCCCCACATTAAGCTAGAAACGCCAAAGTTGGTCAGAATGTTGACCAAATAGTAAGGTAAGTTGTCCTAAATTTTTGTTACCATCTGACAATCCTGTGTTGCATAACAGTCTTATATATCTGGGGGGTCAATTTTAAGCACAAGAATAGGTATTTTTCAGTTTTCAAGACCATTTTCATTTTCCCTGGTTTATGTGCTTTCCAACTTGATTGTTATCAGTTTTTTCAACGTTTATGCTAGTTTTTGCATTACTTTGGGCATTAAACTTGAATTTTTTTTTACATTCAATTAATTTTATGCTCTGTTCAAAATTGGCTCTTCTGGCGGAGCCACATGATTGAGGCATCACTGCCACTGGACACCTGAGGCATGAACTCTGGCTGTTTTTTTGAACAAATCATGGGATCTCTACCAAAATTTAGCAAAGTAATAAACAAATATAGACCTCGTTTCTAGCACAATTTTATGCGTTTTGAACATATTAAAATCATAGAAATTAAGAAAACTGCAATGAAATTGAAAAAAATTAGCTGGTAAAAGTGCCAAATTGACCCCCCAGATATATAAGACTGTTATGCAGCACAGGATTGTCGGATGGTAACAAAAATTTAGGACAACTTACCTTACTATTTGATCAACATTCTGACCAATTTTGGCGTTTCTAGCTTAATGTGGGGCTGAGTTATAAAAAAATTGCCAACTACGAAGACTTCCTACCCCCCCCGGTAAAACAAGTATATGGCGCAAAGCGCAATAGGTGACCGCGGAGCACACCACCTTCCAGCTTAATATATGAATGCATGGAATTTTGTCACTCCAAAAGGCAAGTCTGTGGTTTGTCAACCATTTTCAAAAGTAAGCACATATTTGGAACCGCTATATACGACTTGTGAACAAAAAAACTCAAATCTTCTGTTCAAGTCTCAGCCGTTCAGCTGTTACTGATTATTGATTCTATTGCCGTGCATGAAAGTTTGTGGCTCAAAAGAGTAAGTCTGTGGTTTCTCAACCATTTTCAAAAGTAAGCACAGATTTGGAACCGCTATATACGACTTGTGAACAAAAAAACTCAAGTCTTCGATTCAATTCTTAGCCGTTCAGCTGTTACTGATTATTGATGCTGTTGCCATGCGTGAAAGTTTGTCACTCATGACTCAAGAGGGTAAGCCTGTGGTTTCTCAACCATTTTCAAAAGTAAGCACAGATTTGGAACCGCTATATACGACTTGTGAACAAAAAAACTCAAGTCTTCGATTCAATTCTTAGCCGTTCAGCTGTTACTGATTATTGATGCTGTTGCCATGCGTGAAAGTTTGTCACTCAAGAGGGTAAGCCTGTGGTTTCTCAACCATTTTCAAAAGTAAGCACAGATTTGGAACCGCTATATACGACTTGTGAACAAAAAAACTCAAGTCTTCGATTCAATTCTTAGCCGTTCAGCTGTTACTGATTATTGATGCTGTTGCCATGCGTGAAAGTTTGTCACTCAAGAGGGTAAGCCTGTGGTTTCTCAACCATTTTCAAAAGTGAGCACAGATTTGGAACCGCTATATATGACTTGTGAACAAAAAAAACTCAAGTCTTCTGTGCAATTCTCAAGATTTCAGGTGCTACAGCGCAAAAACTGTATATTGGAATTTTCAAGCCTTCCTACCCACAAAAGTAATGTTTCAAATGCTCGGGGACCGCTTCCTACCGGCGATATCTTCCTAAAACATTATTACCTTTCAGGAAAAAAAAAGTTTGTCCAAATCCGTTGAGAATTCGCCCATGTACAGCATTTCCAGAAACATATATATATATATATATATATATAGATATATATATATATATATATATATATATATATATATATATATATATATATATATATGAGGACAAAAGTTTAGTAACCTCTATAGACCGCGGAGCGGCCCTTCGGGCCGCTCCGCGGTCAAAAAAATCGTGAATATAAGCATGAGCATTAATCCCCAAAGAGATATAATTAAACTGGTATGCAATAAACAAAAGATTAATGCAATTTAAAATTGAAAGAAAAGAGTTAAAATATATAGGAATCGAATGAATTTTAAATAAGAAAAGCGAAATTAAACTTTGATTTGGAGACTTGAAAGATTAATCGTAATCGTTTACTTATTTTTTAATTAATCTTTTTTTCATTAATAAATCATTGCAAGCATAGATTTAGCTGGAAACGGTGATTGAAAATTTGAAATTAAAATTTACTTAATTCCTGAAAACATTTCAAAAGCTGGTCAAATCGATTGCTCTATAATGGATTAAACTTGCAATTCGAGTTAGAATGTGTTTAAAAATCGTGTATGACAACTTGGTGCAAAAATTCTTTACCACTTGCAATTTCTGAACAAAGAAATACTCATAAAATAAATTAACTAAAATGCGATCTAAGAAAACTCAAAAAAGAATGATGTGCGCCGCAGGCCCCTCCCAACCTAGTCCAGTATATGCAAGCTAAGCCTTGTCTGTTACCAATGCACTTCGCGCAGTCCCATTTTTGGGTTTTTGCAGTTAAAACGATGCTTAAAGGGTAAATCGGGGCTGCCTAACTTGAATTTTAACTGCACTGGGTTGCCAGATGCCTTTTAATACCTCGAAAATGGCAATTTTGTTCAATTTTAAGTCATTTTTCGGGCATTGTAAATCTGCGCAATTGGGCCAGTTATCCAACGAAGTGAGCTTTCAGGGATCATTAAAGGTGGCAGTGAGTGTTGCAAATCTCAGCTGCCGCATCCAATTGGATGTATCCAGGCTATTTGACAAATCTGGAAAGAAGCTTTTAGTTGCTGAATGTGGAAAGGGTCAGCAATTGAATTCCATTGAATGCCTACAATTTTTGTGAAAAATTCATTGCCGTTTTTTGTGCAAAGAATTGACTGTGTATTACACCTTGAAAGTTTCAAAATGACACTGAAAAGTAAAGCTAAGTAATTGAAACTAAACTATGCTTTGGTTATTAATTGTAATCAATTCAGTTAATTTTAATTAATTGTTCTATTTTTAATAAATCGTTGCAAGCATAGATTAGCTGAAAAAGGTATGTAAATATGAATTCGAATAAAAAAATTATTTAAATTTAAGTTAATTTTTAAAAAGATGTGGAAATCTGCTCAAACCGCTTCCTCTATAACGATTGAATTAAAAAAATAAAAATAAAATATTGAAAAAATGAATAAGTTAGTAAGCTTAAAAATTCAAAAAGATTATTTAACCAATAAAATTATAATAAAGTGGCCATAGCCAAAGAAAACCAAAAAATCATTTGGGATAATTTAAATATATAAATTCAAAATATAAATCAACAAAAATACCCTAATCAATAAAAGAAAGTTATGATGTGCGCCGCAGGCAGTGCTGTTAGGTAAAATAATTTGAAATTGCAATTCACTTTCCACCCCATGCTGAAACCATTTACTCCACTTTTTTGCACCTCCGCCATTGCCCAAAAATTGCAATTCAGCTTTATACTTTATTTCACTTTTCACCTCAAAAAGTGTTAAGTAAAAAGCAAAAATGAAGTGAAAAAACTAAACTGCCAAAAACAGTCTGTGAAGGCTGTATAAATGCTTGAATCATGCTGGCATGTGTTCCAGTATCTTCAAACATTGGTCTACTGTACTTTAGGCAACCATAGGACCGTTAGGATGGCAGGCCTGTAAGACAAGTACTAACCAGGCCCAACGTTGCTTAACCTCGCAGATCGGACGGCAGGCCTGTAAGACAGGTACTAACCAGGCCCAACGTTGCTTAACCTCGCAGATCGGACGGCAGGCCTGTAAGACAAGTACTAACCAGGCCCAACGTTGCTTAACCTCGCAGATCGGACGGCAGGCCTGTAAGACAGGTACTAACCAGGCCCAACGTTGCTTAACCTCGCAGATCGGACGGCAGGCCTGTAAGACAAGTACTAACCAGGCCCAACGTTGCTTAACCTCGCAGATCGGACGGCAGGCCTGTAAGACAGGTACTAACCAGGCCCAACGTTGCTTAACCTCGCAGATCGGACGGCAGGCCTGTAAGACAGGTACTAACCAGGCCCAACGTTGCTTAACCTCGCAGATCGGACGGCAGGCCTGTAAGACAAGTACTAACCAGGCCCAACGTTGCTTAACCTCGCAGATCAGATGGGTGAATATAGGGATGGAGGAGGGATAGAGATGGAGGAGGGCTCCCTAAGCTTCAATCTAGGGATGGGGGAGGCTGCCTATGGTTCAACATAAGAAAGATGAAGAACACTTTGAAAAAAATGTAGGAAAAAAATATTTGAAAAAATTTTTTGAAAAGAACTCCCGAAAAATTTTGGAAAATTTTTGAAAAATTTTTCAAAAATTTTTAAAAATTTTCAAAAATTTTCAAAAATATTGAAAAATTCCGTAAATTTTTGGTCTTGAGCAGGAAAAACTGGGCCGGAAGCAGTGGAAAAAAGTGATAAAAGAGGTGAAAAGTGAAAGTAAAAGAGTGGAAAGTAAATGAGGTAATAAGTGAAAAAGTAAAAAGAATTGCAATTCATTTCCAATTCACCTAGGAAACTTCAAAATTTTTGCAATTCGTTTCCAATTCACCTAAAATTTCTCAAAATTCATTTTTTTTACTTAATTCACTTTTCACTTAAAATTCCACTTTTTACCTAACAGCACTGGCCGCAGGCCCTCCCAACCTAGTCCATATTATAAAAGCTAGGCCTTGTCCGTCACGTCATCACGCCGTGCAGCGCGAATACAGCATCTTTTGACCTAAAAACAACTTTTCTGGGTAAAACAGGGTCGAAAAAGCCAAAAATCATGGCTACAGCTTGCTCCGATCACGGGAATGTGCTTAACACATCAAGCGTTTGAGCAAAATAGTCGTTTTGGAAGGTTTTTTGAGCGTAGCTTTTGACTGGCTTTGAATTTTGCTATGCGGTTTTCTTCATTCAATAGATACAAATTTTATCTTCAAAATGGCGGTGGAATTTTTAAAATCGGTTAAGAGTTGGCTGAGTTATAGCTAATCAAAGTTTAAGCTAATTAGATATTCTGGCGGCCTACCCAGGTCTCCAATGTTTCAGTGGATAATCAAGTAAGATCTGACAAGACAGTTCATTCGGAAGCCTTTGCCTTGCCCAAGTGACTGGCTTGATTTTGGCATGTCTGGAACTTGCAATGTGCGCCGCAGGCCTCTCCCAACCTAGTCCATATATATAATAGAGGAGCCTGTCTTGTCCGTAAGCATTTTGTGCGCCATGAGGGAAGCTTCCTGTGAGAAGGTGAAGATGGTTTTGGGTAAATCAGGGTCGGGGAACATGATGAAGCGATGTGGAGCTTGATCTGAGCATGGGAAAGTGCTTAAAACATCGAAAATGTGAGTTTTTTCAATGATTTGGAACTGCGCAGATTTGGAAGCTACCCAGGTGTGCAAAATTTCAGTCATTACAGATAATTATTCCCAAACGAATAAGCCTCGAACCTCTTTGGCAATCTAACCCCACTTGGGTTGGGTGCCTAATCTTTGAAGTCCCTTGAGGACAGCCAGGTGTTCCATTCACTTGGTGTGGCTGTAATTTGGCCACTGGGTGGGGGGATCCTCAAAAGAGTCATTAGACCAAAAAAGAGGCTAATGCATGAAAAAAGCTGAGCACCCATGTAGCGGGATCCATGCAGCCCAAATTCAATTCCTATAATCTATTTGCTCCCAATCCCAACCATTTGGCTTCGACTATCACTAGATTGCTCCCCCCCGCCATTGGCCCCTTTTAACCTTGTGGCCTTAGCCCAGCCCTCAATATTACATGAATTAAATATATTTTTTTTCGATTATTAATTGGTTAAATATTGTTATCACCTCAGAAACCTCAGAAATCACAAAAAATTATCATTTTTGCCAGATTAATTTATAAATATGCACAATTATGCACACCGTTTTAAACCCCCAATACAATTTTTGGTTGCGGTGGCATCAGCATTTTTTAATGAATTTTGTTGTTTAATGTAAAATACTCCCCCAAATGAAATCTTATGCAATTATCCCCCCTTTACTTTTTTTTCGATTCCAACTGCCCAAACTTATCCAACTATCCAACTATCCCACCAAATGTAAAAGTGCTATATGTGTTAAAATGCGTCAAAACTAATTTTTTTCGAGTTCTTTTCTTTAAATTATTTAAACTTATCAAACCTATTTTTTCGATTCCCACTGTCCCCCAAAGTTATCAAAGTATCTCCCCAAATGAAAATTTATCCAATCTCCCCCCCCCCTGCGCCAAATGAAAACTTATCCAACTACTCCCCCCAAATGAAATATCCAATTGTCCAAAAACATTTTGGGGGATAGTGGTAGAAAGCCGAATAAATTGTAGTACAATCTATTTGCTCCCAATCCCAACCATTTGCCTTCGTCTATCACTAGATTGCTCCCCCCCAATGAATGACCAATCCTCCCATCTAGGGCGGTGGATGCCAGATGCTTTTACTGGCCTATTTAGGCTCACCCAATCCTCCCATCTAGGGCGGTGGATGCCAGATGCTTTTACTGGCCTATTTAGGCTCACCCAATCCTCCCATCTAGGGCGGTGGATGCCAGATGCTTTTACAGGCCTATTTAGGCTCACCCAATCCTCCCATCTAGGGCGGTGGATGCCAGATGCTTTTACAGGCCTATTTAGGCTCACCCAATCCTCCCATCTAGGGCGGTGCATGCCAGATGCTTTTACATGCCTATTTAGGCTCACCCAATCCTCCCATCTAGGGCGGTGGATGCCAGATGCTTTTACAGGCCTATTTAGGCTCACCCAATCCTCCCATCTAGGGCAGTGGATGCCAGATGCTTTTACAGGCCTATTTAGGCTCACCCAATCCTCCCATCTAGGGCGGTGGATGCCAGATGATTTTACAGGCCTATTTAGGCTCACCCAATCCTCCCATGTAGGGCGGTGGATGCCAGATGCTTTTACAGGCCTATTTAGGCTCCCCCAATCCTCCCATGTAGGGCGGTGGATGCCAGATGGTTTTACAGGCCTATTTAGGCTCACCCAATCCTCCCATGTAGGGCAGTGGATGCCAGATGCTTTTACAGGCCTATTTAGGCTCACCCAATCCTCCCATGTAGGGCGGTGGATGCCAGATGCTTTTACAGGCCTATTTAGGCTCACACAATCCTCCCAAGTAGGGCGGTGGATGCCAGATGCTTTTACAGGCCTATTTAGGCTCACCCAATCCTCCCATTTAGGGCAGTGGATGCCAGATGCTTTTACAGGCCAATTTAGGCTCACCCAATCCTCCCATGTAGGGCAGTGGATGCCAGATGCTTTGATTACCCATAAAATTTGTAATTCTGGTCATCAGTGATTCCTGTAGCTGTTTCCATATAGTTGCCGTAGGCGATGGCGAAGCTCAACCTAGTCTATATATATAATAGTAGAGCCTGTCTTGTGGGTAATCACGGGGCACGCCATGGGGGAAGCTTCCTGTGCAAAAGTTAAGATGTTTTTGGGTAAAATGGGGTCAAAGAGCACGATTTTGAGGGGAACAGCTTGCCTCGATCATGGGAATGTGCTTAAAACATCAAAAATGTGAGTTTTTTCAATGTTTTTGAACTGCGCAGTTGTGAAAGCTACCCAATCTGGCTAAGTTTTAATCATGACACAAAAGTTACCTTACAGGTTTGTAGACCAGCATCTCTTACAGGCGATACAACTTCATTCGGGTTGTATGCCTAATCTTTGAAGTCCCTTGAGGACAGCCGGGTGTTTGCTGTTGCATTCATTTGGTGTGGCTGTAATTTGGCCACTGGGTGGTAGTTTCTAAAAGAGTCGTTAGACCAAGAAAAGAGGCTAATGCATGAAAATAGCTAAGCACCCGTGTAGCGGGACCCATGCAGCCCAATAAATGCCTCCAAACAATTTGCCCCCCACAATTTGCTTATACTGATGAGCCAACCTGCTCGGGTCTATAATTAAATGGCGAAACTCGAGTCATCACATGGTCCAATGACCTCTGTGTTTGGTAAACTGGACTTTCTCATCCAGAATACCTCCACATGCATGCCACAAGCTGCATAGAAGCTAGCAGGATGTCCAAAGGGCACCTACTCGTGCTGTATTTCGATCTATATTGATAGAATCGATTTGCAACATTGCATATAAAAAGCATTGAACAATTGTTCCCCTACCATTTGCCTTCTTCAATCACCAGATTGCCCCCCCAGCCGTTTGTCCTGTTCAACCCCTTTCAGTGCTAAACAAATCCCTGTTATGAAATGTTAACTGTCATGCCAAACACCTTAATATTTTTTTTCCAATTTTTTAATGGGGCGTATATCATAAAAAAATATTTTTTTCTTAAATTGGATTTATTTTTATTGCTTTGGCTTTTTCGATTCCAACTGCCCTCCTAAAAATCATCCAATTAAAGGAGCTTCAAACGTATTTAAATGCATCAAAATGGTGGTGATGTAAGCGATTACTCAGCAGGATGAAACTGGTAGGCTCGAATCCTTCTTAGGCATTCATTTTAATTTTTGTCTGTTTAAAGTTGAGAAACCATCGGCAGGCCATAAGTAAAGATTTTGTCAAAATCGATTGCCCTGAGTATTAGCCAAGAAAAATTCTAAAAAATATATTAGTTTGCCAAAAAATTTAGTTTTTTGCATTTTCAAAACATTTCTTTTCATTATAATTTGCCCGTTTTTGGCCACGCACAAGTATGCAAACCATTGCTGGTGGCTTTTTAATAAATACAAATTGTATCAAGTGGCCTAATGTGGCAGCATCATCATTTTTTGTTAAATTCTCTTGTGTAAATTGGAGCCCTCTCCCAAATGAAATCTTATCCAATTACCCCCACCCCCCAATTTAAAGACACTTCAATACAAAAAATGCAGCATTACTAATTATTTTTGATTATTAAAGACGCATCAATACTAATTATTTTTGAGTTCATATTTCCCCCAAAAAACTATCCAACTATCCCCCACAAAAGAAAAAATATCCAATTATCCCCCACATTTAAAGGAGCTAAAGACATATTTAAATGCATCAAAACTTTTTTGATTCCACCTCTCCCCCCCAAAAAAAACTCATCCAATTACCCCCCCCAAATTTAATGCATCAAGTCTATTTTTTTGATTCCTATTGTTCCGCCCTAAAACTTATCCAACTAAACCAATCCTAAAACTAATCTCCCCAAATGAAAGTTTATCCAATTATCCCCACCCCAAAGTGAAAACTTATCCAATATTTACCCCACGCCAAATGAAAACTTATCCAACTACTTCCCCCAAATGTAATTTTATCCAATTATTCAAAAACGTCTTGGGGGATAGTGGGAGAAAACCAAATAAATTGATGCAAAACTCCTGATGCTGTAGTGAAACGTAATTGCAGTAAAACACCAGCTTTTGTAACCCATAAAACTTGAAATTCAGTAATTTATGAAGCTAATTCCTTATAGTCGCCGTAGGCGACGGCGAAGCTCAACCTAGTCTTATATAATACGCGTGATGCCATTTTGGGAGGGGTATCGGCGCCACCTGGATTCTTTAGTTATCTTGGCATATGATAGCTATACGTTTGGCTTTTGACGAGTTATTCAATATTTTTTGGGTTGCTCCATGCATGGAAAAATTTTAAATTGTGAAATAATTGAAAATGTGGCGATTTTTGCCATTTTTGGACATTTTTTGACTTTGAAACTTCATAGCCACTTCATTTTGTAACTTTTGCTGTCGGACTTTTTTTTAAATCAAAGCTACAACAATTCTGCTTTAAATCCAATGCTTAATTTTCAATGTTTTTTTGTAAAATATTTGAAAAAAATGATTTGACTGATGTCAATTTTTCGATTTTTGACCTACCTAGGAGTCTGATGTAATTGAGATGAATCAAGTAATACTTCAAGGCACGATTGCAACAGCATTTATTCCATGAAATGTGAATGATGAGCATCGACATTGAGTGTTAAAGGGAGAGTCAAGAGAATGCAAGTGTCTCCGATTGGGATGAGAGTTTCTCTGATGATAGTAGGCTGCTGGGTGAGTTTGCAATGAGTATTCGTTTTGCTTGAAGCAGTTTGGAATTCATGGAGCAAGGCCTCAAAATCGTCATTTCTAACAGTAAGAAATAGAATAAAATTTAATCAAACAGAACAATTTCAATGCTATTTATTAGTTAACTGAACGAAACATTGGCCAGGTGGGTAGGAAGGTCGTGGAACTGATAGAGAGATCTGAGTCATTGTCGAATTCCAGAGAAGGCTAGAAGCCATTGTAGAGGCCAGTGACAGCAGGAAAACACTATGAAAGTGTTTTGGGGGACTAACAGGGGCAGCATTCAATTATTTGCTAAAGGTAGACAATTCTTTTTACTCGCTTAAGGCTTCTAAAATTTGCAAGCTATTGCTGTTGATGGGTCTTCATACATAATTGCATTGAAACATCAGCTTTCTGAGTAGGTCGAAATGTAGGGACCAGTCACATTTTGGGCTGCGCGCAACACAGCGCAACGATTTTGCTTGTTTTTTTTGGCTAAATAATTTGCTTTTAACTATATGCAGCTGCTGTTGATGGGAGAAAATGGGAGAAGACTACCTCGATTTTTGATGAATTTTTTTACACCTTTGCCTATGCTACAACATGTAAATCTTTGGGAATTTTTTTCTGAAAATTTTACATCAAAAGTGAAAAAACGGCTTAAGAGCGCAAGTTTACTTTGATATTCTGTAGCCATGAAAAAAAATTGAAGTGATCTGAGATGGGTTGCATTCTCTTGACTCTCCCTTTAACACCTCAAGTTCTTTGAGCCTTTTATGCTGTGTTGTGGCTGGAAATGCCACGATGCAGTAATGGGTCTCATTGTGCCTACAATTCTTGTGCCTAAAATTATTGTGCCTAAAATTGTGCCTATCTGAAAATTATTTTGTCTGAAAGTAATTATACTCGAGGGATATATATTAGTTATATTACTGGCCACATAACTTTACCTAAATAGGTGGCCGCGCGTAGCGCGGCCACTGACCTATATTACTAGTATATATATATATATATATATATATATATGTGTGGTTCCAGAGCCCGGACTCAACGGTTTTTCAACCAAATTGGCTGAAATTTTGTATGAAAGTCTGTCTGGGTGGTGGGTAGGAGGGTTTTTCTGGGCATGGTCTAATTTTTATTTGTTCTGGATTTATGGTCAGAAAACCTCGAAAATGGAGAACTTTAAATTCAAAATTTTTTTGAAAAATTGTATTTTAATTTTTTTATCATTTATTATTATTTTGATTACTTTTATCATTTAAATGCCTCAGAAACCAAAACTTAACCTGTGCCAATTCGTTGCTTTTTACTTTTGTTTGCGTTATATAAGTATTCTTGAACTTACATGCTGATTATACAATTCATTGCTTAACAAGGTTAATAAGGCCGCGCATCTATTGGCGATAGCCGATAATACCTTGTTGGAGAAAAGAGGGCCATATTTGGCTTGCTGATGGTAACAGATTGGTTAAAGTTAGGTGACCAGTAATGCCCGTTCAACATTCCTTAAACATTGGGCTGGCGCGAGGGAGTGTAGCGACCGTCAGCGCCCAGCCCCTCTTTTCGACCTAGGTGTACGTTTTCGGGGTTATTGCTAGATCTTTATTTTGATAAGGCTCTAGCTCGTCACAGGGAGTTTCAATCTTTCTAATTCTTTTTGCATTGGAAAGAGCATCATCAAATTGACCAAAACTCGCGAGAAATCGCTGAAAAGTTGCAGAATTGTAGTAAATTTTGTAAAAAACCATTTGTCCGAACTCCGACTCCTCCTCCTCCTCCTCCTCCTTCTTCTTCTCCGCATCTATTCAATGGACGATAGTAGGTATTCATTTCTTCCCCCACTCACCCCCCCCGGGTCCTTGGGCCTCATGTATTGACTTTTATTCATAAGTCTTCAGTTAAGCAGCTATGCATATTCATCCGTGGTGTAGTGGTCTACGCGATTAAACAGCTGGTTGAAGCTGGGAGGTTCGAATTCTTCTTAGGCAATCATTTTTATTTTGGGATCTTTAAGTTGAAAAAACAACTGGTACCATCGGCAGATCAAAATTAGAGCTCTTTTCTCCCAAAAATCGATTGCTCTAAGCAAAAATCATGAAAATTTCACAAAAATATGTTAGTTTGCCAATAAATTTGAATTGTATTTTTGATTTTCGAATTTTTTCTTTTTGTTATATTTTTTAAATAATTATGTTTTTTTATTTTTTTAAATTTTTTATCCATTAATATCTTAATATATTTTCGATTCTTTTATGTTTGTTATAATTTTTTAATGAGTATTTTTTTATTTATTTTCCATATATTACAAAAAAA